>VMDO01015500.1:0-42035 GCA_007922755.1 Pedetes capensis
TTATATGTTGAGGAAACCAGGCTGTATATCCTGTAGAGTCTCCTTTCTGGATTTTGCAAATTGCATCACCATAGTGTAGTTTGAGACATTCCTCTGTCCTCTTTAATTCAGCTACATTGATAAGTTGATGTAGAGGCTGAATAAATTCAGGTTCAGGAGACTGTCCATTTGCAATGTTAGGAGAATGCATTTTGTCTTTCACTATTGCTTATAAATGAGCAACCCTGTGCATTTAAAATACAACTACAGTATAAAGTATGGCTCAGGAAATTTTTAAAAATTTAAATTTTTCCATTTTTGAAATCGCTTTTGATGCCATTTATGACTAGAATAGAACATCTCTCCTTTCAGAATAATGGAAAATGCCATGTTAAGGGAGAAAAGATTTTTGTTTTTAAAGCTCAGGATTTTGCTTAAATGGGAGGTGAAAAGGGATAATTTAAATGATTTCTTCATTTAAATAACAAAAGAAAATCTAAATATAAGTTTGTTCTTAGTTGAGAAAACTTTATCTCTGCCCAGACTGAATCAGATGCAATAGAGACCACAGAGCAGGGAATACACATGGAGCAAAATAAGTGGCAGTATAAGTGACAACAGCAACTCGTATTTCTTTAGTGTTTATGCATTAGGCATTATTCAACATTCTATATCAATATTAAATGATTAAATTTTCAGATAACCTTATTTTATAAATGAAGAAGTTGAGAAAGGTTAAATAACTTGCTGAAGGTCCTCTGATGAGTGAATGCCAGGGTGAGGTATTCCAAACTCTTCCTTTTAACCTCTTAGCAAAATTGTCCTCAACAACATTCACTTGGAAGGAAGACTTACATGTATAGCTAATTAAGAGCTAGACTGTTTTTATTTTGCTTTTATGGATGTTGCCTATTAGTTTTATGTTTGAGTTTCATTGCCTTTCATTAAACTATAGTGTAAACCTAATCCATTCAGGCACATATATTATACTTGCCTTTTATTTTCCATAGAGTACAGGAAAGGGAGATGCACAAATGCATCTTGAATTGTAAAAAAAGAATATACATGTTTATATACTAGTCATACAAAATAGCTCTTATTGTTACAGATCTTAATCTAGAACTCTTAATTTTGTTCCTTCGACCCCTATATGATCTACATCTTAGCCATTCAAGTGGAGGCAAAAATGCATTTTCATTGTTTATTCTCAATTTGCTAATTTTTTGTTGTATAGTTAAGAAAAGGGTTCATGTGGACAACTTCACAAATTGGATATACAATCATAGGACTAGATCTTTGTTTTCGAATTTAACATAGGTCAGTTCATGGAATGAATCCTTAAACCAAAAGGTAAAATAAAAACAAATGAAAGAAAATTTTGGGTTTACATTGGAAATATATTCCTCTTGTAACTTTCATATTAGTAGGGGACACCACATATACACACAAACACACACACACACATACACACATACTTGCATATGTAAATCTCCCTCTTCCACAGCTTTGGAATCAAATTGTCTTGGAGCTGAAATTCTATTCTCAGCCTACTCCTGTTAATGTGATGGCATATGTAACTTCTTTGAGCCTCATTTTTCTTATTAATATATTAATAATATACAGGTAAAGTATTTGGTGTTTTTTTTTTTTTTTTGCCTGCAGCTGTAGCCCTGTGGCATCCAATCCCTCAGATCTCGGAAGCTAAGCAGGGTTGGGCCTGGTTAGTATCTGGATGGGAGACCGCCTGGGAACACCAGAAGCTGTAGGCTTGGGAGAAGGACCTGGCAACCCCCTCTCAAAAATCAATCTGCCATTGAAAACCCTATGAACAGCAGAGAAGCACTGACAATAGTGTTTCCCCTGTTGTACAGAGGGTTGCTATGAGTTGGATACCGACTCGACGGCACCTAACAACAACAACAATTTGATTTTTAGTGACACTTAGTGAATTAAAATTTTCATGTTATCATGAATATATTTTACCTTAAAATTTCACTTTGAATGTCCTGCTTAGAGATTTACTCCACTCTCTTCCAAATGTCTAAACTTCAAAGATAACATTGAAGGGAAAAAAATAGAAAAACCAGGAATGTCCTCTACCCACCCAATATATAAGACTTGAGATAGTCAATTATTGAATAGTATTATTCATGAACACAACTATCAAATAAAAATAGTGTAGAGCGCAGCTAAGCTTCTTGTTTTTTTTGTTTTTGTTTTGTTTTATTTTGTTTTTGTTTTTTGAGAGGGTCTCACTGTGTAGCCCATGCTGGTCTTGTATTCAAAATCCTCCTACCTCAGCCTGGCATTTGCCACCATGCACAGTTTTAAATCTTAGCCCAGCCAGTTGCTGTCTTTTTAATCGCAGACAATTTTCATAAACTCACTGAGCATTAGTTTGTCTTTCTTTATAAAATGGGGCTAATGCTACTTGTATTATTAAGACAAAGTTAAGTTACTGGAAATAAAAATCTACCTAACCTCAAGGTTGTAAAGTTACAGTTTACAACGGAGTTCTGAGGTAAATGATGGATGATATCAAGGCGACTGTTCTCCATATGATCATTCAGGGACCCAAACTTCTTCCATTAAGCTACTTCTTCAGTCAATTCGGTGGTATCATCATATGCATAATAGAAGTTGAGTAGCTTCTGTGTCTGAGAGAATGAAAGGAGAAAAGATATTGGGAGGGAGGTAAACACTATATCCTCATACCCAAGGAGGTGTTATTGTTATCCATCACTTCTCAAAGTCTTTGGGAAAACTTCATTAAACTGCTCTAATGGCAAAGGATTCTGGGAAATATGGACCAGCTAAAAATATTTGATTAGAGAAGAAGAGATATGGATTACAGCCTCTTCCATTTTTTACTTCATAGAGTTATTGTGATGATATATGAAATTCTAAGAAGAGTTGGTCCAGTGTTTTGAACACTGAAAACACTGAAACAGTTAACTGAACTGCGTTTCTTTTGTGGGACTCAAACATCCTATGCTTAAAGGCCTGAGGAAACAAAGGGTAAAGTTAGTGGTGAATGATGAATACAAAGATACTTTTAGTGAGTAAATTGATGAAAATATCTGAGAATAAAGCTATGTTGGATGCAATAATGAGTGAACCTAACAATCTACTAAAGACTCATGTTAATTTCATAAATCTCCTAACAGGTTGTTGTTGTTGTTGTTGTTGTTGTCGTCGTTGTTGTTGTTAGGTGCTGTTGAGTGGAGTCTGACTCATAGCGACCCTGTGTACAGTGGAATGAAACACTCCCTGATTCTGTGCCAGGCATATGATCTTATTTATGTTTAAGCCCATTGTTGCAGACTCTGTGTCAATCCATGTAGTAGAGGGTTTTCCTTTTTTCTGTTGACCTGCTACTTTCCCAAACATGATGTCTTTCTCCAGGGAACAGTTTAGATGTGTTAATTAAGATTATCTCTGTTTTTGCCATGAGGAAATCCAGGAGAAGGGAAGGTGGTCAAAGATCACACAGTTGGGAAACGTTGGAACAATGATGGAACAGGATTTTGCATATAGGTAAATCTGAAATTTCCATAAATTCTTCTACCGGCTTTAAAGTTGGGAAAAAAACAAGATAGATTTCTGTTTAAAAAGTTGATTGACAATATTATTGACAAATTATATTTTGGAACCTTGAGTACTGAATCATATCTGTGAGAAAAGAATTCTTGAAAAGTGAAACAAGGAGATTATTTCCTCCCCATCTATTATATCAGTTCCACGAATGGCGAAAAAAGTAATTGTTCAAAACTTAACCTCAAATGTCATCTTGGCATTGTTTTTATATGGATTTTTAAAATTAAATAGTTATAAATCTATTTGGTCTCTTGGTCTAGGATGAATCCCTGTTCTATAAATTATACTTTATCTATAAAATTTCTGAATAGTAAAGAAATAATGAGAGAAATTATCTGCAAACAAAAGAATTCCTTTATTCAAACAACTAACTAGAAAAATACAGTGAACATCAGAGATTTTTAGAAATTTCAAAATTGTATAGAAGAAAACAGTGAAGCAGAAGAAAGTTAGCATGATGGAAAATGCCAATTAATGCAAAAGCAAATAATTTAAAATGTTTTATTTTTAATGAATTAATCAAGTCTCTTTTTCCAAAGGTGTTTGCTGGGGTTTAGCTCAGTTGGTAGAGTGCTTCTCTGCACTCTCTGAAGACCCAGGTTCGATCCCCAGCACCTCAGAAACAGGAGACGGATGTAAGCTATCCCGAAATAGCCATTGGAAACTCTATTATGGTAACTGTGAGTCTGACCTGCCTGGACAGCACCTAACAACAAAAACAAACAACACACTCTACATACAATTCTTGTGCTTCACATGTACTCTTAAGAGATCAATAGGGCATATGATGAACTTAGAATATTAGCTAAAATTTATACTCTACAAGAAAATAGGAATGGGATTTCAGGTAGAAGGATTAGCATGAAGCAAGCTGGAAAAGTCACTGTTATAAAGCTGGTCTTATTCTGAGTAGCATTTATCTTGGAGTATTAAGGAGAAAAATTAGGAGTCATGACAAATAGTGGTTAAGGACATGGATTTTTTGAGTCAAGCTAGTTTAATTCCTGGGTCTAGACTTAATTGTAATATTGAACAACTTTTTTATTTTCTCTGTTAGCTTTTTTATATTTCAAAATGAGGGTAATAAATAATTAAATGGCATAACATAAACAAAACCCTTAGCACAATGCCTAGTGTACAGGAAGGAGCAAATAGCGGTAAGAGAATCTAACTATTTTTTACTAATAATCTCTAGTTTTTGTAGTACTCAAATCATACATATATACACACACAACATATGTGCATTTAAGAAAGGTTTTTAAAACATGTAAGTTGATGAATGTATAAGCGAAAGTGATATAATAGTTGCATAATGGATATAGCAAAAGTCTTACTACTTTCAGAAGATGAAGTCCCCAACTCATACCCCAAGTAAGAGAACTGCTGTGCCTGAACCATGGAGTCCTCTTTTTATGTTTTCTAAGAGTACTCAGATAGGGTAGAGGCGGACTTAATTTTCTTTCCAAACAACCTACGCTGTCGCTTTTCACTTCAAGGTCTGGCACTGTCTTTAAATCCAGACACTAAGTAGATGAGTGTCCATGATTACACCTTCCAAATCTGCAGATGCATCATAGTCTTCCAAGGCCCACAATGATTACAGCACCAGAGTGCAGCAACAGATTTTCTAGTTCAGACAGCAGTCAGCCACAGACCTCCCATTTTTGCAGAAAGCCCTGGTCCCTGAGTGATTCTACATGATATCCTCTTCAATGTGACTTTTTAGGGGTTCCCCCTCCTGACTAGAGTTTAGGTTAATGTTAAAGTCTTAATCCATAGTTTAGTGCTCTTGGGGAGTGGTGGAAACTTTAAGGGGGAAGGGTCCAGTGGGAGGTTTTAGGTTATTGCCGGTGTGATTATGAGGGAGATTGTGCGACACTGCCTCTTCCTCTTGGTCTTTGGCTCCTGGTTGTCATGAGATGAGCTGCTTTTTCCACCACCCAATCCTGTCAAAACATATTGCCTCCCCACAGGTCCAAGGCAACAGGGCCCACTGACCATGGCTGAAACCTGCAAAACTGTGAGCCAAAATAAACCTTTCTTCTTTTTAAGTTAATTACCACAGATATTTTGCCACAGACAGAAAGCTAACACACCTGAGGAAGGGGTGAAAAAGCCTCTCCCCTCAAACACTGTACTTTTTTTTTCTTTTTTACAATGAAGGCTATAACTAATTCCTTTTTTCTAGTCTGTTTTTGCTCAGTCATTGAAGTTGAGGTTGGATGGCTCCTGGCAGGTGGTTGAAACTATTTGGCCTCGAACTGAGCTAGCCATGGTAGATTTGTGGAAGAAAATAGGTTTCTGAGTGCCTTATTTGTCTAAGCAAGCAGTAGGGAGGAATGGCCAGTTCTAGGACATATGAAAAATCCCTAACAATATTCCTTTAAAATATTGAGTTTAATATTTAGCTCTACCCCATGAGGTAGCTATGATAGATATTCTAATTTTAGAGTTAAGAAAACTGGGATCTCTTGAAGGTAGAGGGAACTGACTCCTGTTACTACAGTTGATAGTTCACTTTTTTGGTGTTGGGAACCATATTTATCATCCTTTGGAAACCGTTCTCCCATTTAAACTGTGGCATTTTACTTCAACCAGTAAATCTAAGTCTGTATAGTTCCAATCACGTTAATTTTTTTTAGCACAAATCTATAGAATTGAAAAATTATATTCAGTAGACCTATGATTTAATCAGATTCTCTGGGTTAAAATACAAGATATAAATCTTAAATTATTAGTATTATACAAGTAAACAAGCACCATCTGATAGATTTCCACTTATATATTATTTATAGACTCAATTTTAAAGAGAGTGGCAATGCCCATAAAATAGAGAAAGCAAATAACTGTGTGTAGAGTGAATTTGCCTCTCTATATTTGATAAGTTAGAGGTGAGCTAATACTATCTATCACTAAGCTCTTTGGTTCTAAGAAATAAAACTGATCATCTTATTATAAATTCCTGGAAATAAACATCTACTTAAAATAATTTCTTCAGTTGGCCCCACACTTGGCATTTCCCTGCTAAGAAAAAAATAATAATAGGGAGGGATTAGCACAACCAGAGAAAGAAAAATAGTGTCAGTTAGATGATTAGCAACATATATGAGACATTTAATAATACTCCATGTTATTTTGGCTTTATGCTGCATTTTTCTATCATACAAATGGTATAGGTATTTTTTAATCTTCCTGGTATTTGGATCTCTAGGAGCAGTCCTGGAAGAGAACCTCAGGCCCACAAGGGACGTAAGTAATGTGAAGATATTAGCACTATCCACATTTGGCTGCCAGTCAGCGTTGGGACAGATTGCCTTGGACACAGGAGCAGTGTGATTGACTACTAGAGTCCATGTACTAAAATTGAGGATTGAATAACATCACCTTGGCTGAAATAACATCAGTTTGCAAATGAGAGTCAATTTATAATAGATGGATATTTAAGTTGATAGTGATTATTTACCTAGGTGGATGGACAGGAGTTTGGTAGGTTTGTAGGCAGAATATAACTTTATAGGTATCTTCATACTGAACATTAATGTGTTTGTAAAATATTATGAGGAACTGTAAAACCAGTAAATGTTGGGAATCCTTAATGAATACAAAGAAATATAAGACCTCCAATGAATTTATGTAGATGGAAGATAATATATGAATATTTGTGTATTATATATTATATATAATATATATTATATAATTTATAAATATATATTATAAATATGTTATAAATATATGAATGGTGAAATACTGAAGTATCATTTTAGGAAAACAAGTTGGCTTCAGTCACTAAGTGCATGTGAATAAGTTTATGGAGACCAATAATGACTATTCTATATACTATATTTATCATTTACCTATCTATTTGCTACCTTCTATCTTCTATCTTTTTATTTTTTTGTGGAAACAGACCATGTTCAAATAATAGTTGGGTGTTTTAATTCTTTCTTCTAATAGTTGAATAATTCTCTCTTGAAAAGGAGCCCTTGTTTTCAGTAAGATTTATCAGGTTAAAAAAAGGTTTTGATTTAATATTTGAAGATGGCATTAACCTCCTGCTGTGCTTTAAGCATTTGAAAACCTGCTGCAAAGTGCTATTTCAAAGACAGCTTAATATTAAATTCAGTTTGCAATACTCATATCTAATTGTTATAGGATGCGTTGTTCTGTTAATAAGTAGCAGAATAACAACATTATTATGTTTGGCTTTTACAGGCATTTTTAGACCTTTGTCAGAGAACACTGCTCTTATAAATGTGTTGAGAACCATTTACATCAACATTCAAAAAATGTGAATTATCATTTTTTTCTATTTAGCTAAGATATTTTTGAATTAGTACTATACCTTCTTATTTATGGTTAGCTCAAAGTTCAAATCCACTATATGAAATATAAAAATACTGATGCAGACAATTTAGTACATGCAAAAGTGTGCTATCTCTTCTAAAATATGATGAAGAAAACTTACTGAAGCCTAGGGATTATAATAAGTTGACTTTTTTTAGTAGAATAGAGGTATTGATTGACATTTTTTTTTTCTTTCTATTTTGGCTGTTCTGTATGTTCAGGGTATCTTTTTACCTCTTACACAATTAAAAAATAAAGTTTCATGTTAGAATGCTACTAGTGTCTGGGAAGAAAAAATGATTGTGCATACAGTCATTATTAATCATTAATAGCATGACAGAAAAGTTGACTGCAGTAGGAAAAATCAAGTCAGTTTTATTATTCATGAAGACATTCATAGAAAGAATAGACAATAGAATTATAACATTTTTTAGTTATTATGTGAAATATGACCATGTGCTAACCTGCTTTGCCTTTTTATAATAAAATTTTCCCAATGATTTATGCTAATTTAAATGGTATTGTTACCATCTATTATCATCATTCAAACTTGATGGTTGGATTTTTTGTATCATAGAAATGTTAATAACTTTATCTTTTCAAAAGGAAAACACATGAGATTTAAAAATATATTAATTATTATTGTAATCATTAAAAATTTTAAATAACCTTAAGATTGTCTCTCTTTTGACATGGGCATAGTGTGAACTTAAATTCAAGAATTTTTTACCATAACCTTGGCTTCTATAATGATTACTTTTCTATGTTATTGGCATAGGTATATAATTCAATTTTGATGAAATTATATTCATCCCTTGTGCTTATTTTGGATTAGGTTAACTGGAGAGGAATCTGAAGAAGTCATTAGTTATTGGTCTTATATCAAGATAACTATGAGTTTTGTTCAAATTACAAAGTAAAGGTGGTGTTGTTAGGCGCCATAGAGTCGTTTCTGACTCATAGCAACCCTCATAGGGTTTCCAAAGGCTGATTGTTTTGAGATTATCCCGGGAATGGATTGCCATGTCCTTCTCCCATTTTTGCCATGCTGGGAATCGAACCCGGGACCTCAGAGGCTGCAGAGCAGCACTCTACCAACTGAGCTAAATCCTAGCCCTAAAGTAAAGGTAGTAGAATTTTAATGCCTCCTTAGTAATTGAGATCATGCATTTTAATTTTTATAATCTTTTTTGAACATTATCTTGTCTCCTAATGGGAAGACTAAGGTCATTCAATATGTTCTTCCTCATGTTGTCCTTTTACAAATTTGTGTTATCTCTGTTACCAATGTGTTACCATTTCCAACTTTTCTTCCTTCTTTCCTTTATCAGCAAAATGAATATTCACCTTATCAACCTATTCTCTAAGATGAAGGCATCATCTATGCTTTCTCCCTTATTCCTTTAGTCTCCTCTAAAACCTTCTAATAATTACCACATCTTTCTCTTGGCTCCATGGTTCCCTCAACCTCCTATTTTTCTCTCTATTCCTTCCTGGTCAAGCTTGTTGAAAATTCAATTTATATCCTTTTTATTTACTTAGTTTTTATATTCATTTACTAATTCAGTATACTCTGACTCCTCTTCTTATCTCTCTATAATATATAATGAATTGTTTCCAGTTTCCATTGAATATTTCAAAAAGGAGGAGTAAAATTCCAGGGTAAGTACAAAAAAAAATCACTACTGTCACTAAGGGAACAAAACTAAGGGATCAGTTAGGATGTTTCAGCAAAGATTTGGGAACTAGAAGATGGTTACCTGTAAGGATAAGACATTGAGAATGGCAGGAGGTAAGAAACTGAAAGAGGTCATTAGAAGGAAGAATTAAAATATTGATTTGCCCTGGTACCCACGTGATTCCATCTGAATCTTTAAAATACTCATCCTTAAAACAGGATGCTAATAATTATATTATTTTCCTCCCAGGTTAGAACAAACTGAGGAATTTCTTTAAAGTATCTTAAAATTAAATTGTACCATTTAGTGTAAAGTGATAAGTAGATCTCAGACTGGGAAAATATAAGACCTTCAAACTCATTCTTTAACAAAAGAATAGAAAAAACAACAAGAAGAAACCATCTTGCAGCTATGGAATGAAAGTGAATTTTAAAGCCAGAGAGCAGAACCATTGTTTTATAGCTTATGTAATTAATGTAGGCTATAAATCCCAACTTTATATTGGAAGTACTACATAAGTAAACCTAGCCCATATTTCTTTTTAACATACATTCATTTCAGATAGCAAGAAAAATATAATTTCTTTTATAAGCCCTGAGAATTTAATTTGAATTTGAGAATTAGTTTAGTTCTGTACAGCACATGAGTTACACATAAAGTTAACACTTGTCGTTTAATAATATTTATCCCTAACAAAAGAATTACTAGATTTTCACTAGCAAGTCATGTTATGTGAATTTTGCTCTTTGTAATTCTTGCTAAGTTCTCAATTATTCTAATACTTCCTCACTGGCTTTATTTTCCCCCACCACTAATTATTTACAAGTCTTTGTTTAAGAAAAAGTTGTTAGGTGCTTATTCTGCTCTAAATGTTGTGTCAGTACTGGAGACACAAATAGGAATTAGAGCCATTTCCTGTCCTTATCATCCATGGTTACTGGTCCAGAAATGACACTTCTTTCAGCCACAGTATTTTTGCATGAGCTGGTTTCTCTATGTAGAAATCTCCCCCACTATCTCATCCTCCTTGGGGTCCTTAGAAGACTCTTGGGGCATCCTGTACTTGTCCTTTTCAGCATTTTAGCTCAGTTGGTAGAGTGCTGCTCTGCACTCTTTGAGCCCTGGGTTTGATTCCCAGCACCTCATAAAACAGGAGAAGGACCTGGCAGCCCACTGTCAAAACAATCCAGAAATAGTCATTGAAAATGCTAAGAATAGCAAAAAACACTGGAATAGTGCTGGGCACGGCACAGTGTGGTGAATGCTTTGTTCTGTTGTACATAGGGTCACTATGAGTTGGACTTAATGAAAAGAACAATTAAATAATTATTCATGTAATCATTTATTTAACTGCTTAATCTCCTATTCTATTACAAATATCTGGAGAGCAAATACTGTTTATCTGGAGGCTAGAAGTGCCTGGCACATAGTAGCTATTCCAAAATATTTGTGGAACATATGTATGAACAGATTAATAAATGATATAATTGACCAGTAAAAGTAGGGGGAGAGAAAAAAGAAGACAAACAAAGGCTTACTAACATTTCATAAGCAAACAGAGCTAAGGAAAACAAGAGATGAGGTGAAGATTCTCTCTATTTTTTGGAAATCTCTGAGGCAGAATTTCAAAAAAAAAATAAATAAAAGAAAGAAATATGTCATAAGCTTCATAGCTAGAATTAAGATAGCAACTGTATGTTTGATGTGATAAACTATAGCTTCAAAGGGATTTTCTTTGATCCACTTGTTTCTTCTACACTCTAGGATTCTTTTGTATAGTTGGATCTATCCATGTATATATTATGATGTATTGGTTTTACAAACTGAACTAACACACACACACACATATATTTGCTAATTCTCTTTCGTGCCCCATCCCTCTCTTTCTTCCATAACTGTGTTACTTTCAGGAAACCAGAAACTTTGTTAGCATCTTGGACCACATCAGAAATGCTATTGGGGAATATGCTTCCCTTGATAGTTTAACAGATTTCTCAGTCAAATTCCTGCTCAAAAAAGGTCTGGAACCATAGTGTTATCTAAATCTCTAATAGTCACAAAACTTTTTAGTCTAGGCTCAGTGTTTCTTTGGTGGTATGACTTTAGAAAAAAAGTTGGTTCAATTAGTTCCATATGCCAGTAACTAAATATTTCTTTTTTAAAATACATGTTTTCTTTTAAATAGTTCATAGATCTATCTATTTTTTTTGTTTGTTTTCTGATCTTTTTACTTTTTTCTCAATTTGGAGAAGACTCTTTTAAGTTAATCCACTTCCTGAGAGAGACCTATCCCTCAATGGGTTCTTTCACCGAGTCACTAAAAATTGTTAAGGGATTTTAACAGTAGATGTAAAGGTCACCTCCTTAGTCTGATTTTTGTCACAAAAATTTGGTTTCAATCATTTACTTGGTTGTGCAAACAAATAAATCACCAGTTCTAAAATTATAAGTCTCCAAAGGTTTAGAATCCCTTGTCCTTCATTTCCACTTTGAATCTAGTTTTTTTCTGAGTATATGTCTTTTACTATAACAATAAATGTGACTATCTGAACAAAAACACACTGTTTAATAGTCCATTCTCTACTACTCCTAATGTTGCAAGTTCATTAATAATTCATACTTTTTCACAAGTCATAGCAGGCAATAATATTACCAAATATTCTGTTTTCAAAAATATTTTTTCAAATTCTAGTATCTGTTCTCTTACTGTCCTAACACAATTGCTGAGACAATGTCACATATTTTAATCTTTTAGGTTATTGTGACACTCCACTCCTTGTCCAATTTCTGATGAGCTAGGCTCTGCTGTAAGAGCAAACAATTCCTAAATATCAGGAACTTGACTCCCCAAATTGGATTTCTATCTTATAAAAAGTTCAGACTTGCAGCTGCAGCCTCTCAACACAATATCTCATGCACAATTTTAAATCAGAAGAAAAGTGCATTTTTGTTAGTGCACTGAGGTTTTACTATTGATGTGGGGGGTGATGAGTATTGCTCATCTCACTAAGGATTACAAGCAAAACTTAGAAATTCAAAGAGATTCAAGAGCCTTGGTTGTACCTTTGACTCATGGGATCGAGTGGATTAATTTCCCCCATTTCTTCTCATAGACACAACTGACTTGACTTGTAGTATATTTAATTCTTAAAGGAGGTTCCTGCAAGATGGAACAATTCTTCAGTTTCTACTGGCTTGAAATGAGTCTTCATATTGAAAGATTCTCTTTCCTGCTCTACATCCCTTGTGCAGTAGTCCTGCTTACTAGGTTTGTAAAGATAAGTAGAAATGAAGATAGTATTTTAACAGTACACTAAATTGTCTAAGAAAGCAGCCAAATTCTTTGCTCCTTGCCTGATATTCAGGGTACTTTATGATCCAGTCCTCTTCACTGTGAAATACCATTCTTTCTTGAAAATCTGATTCTTTCATTCAGAAACATTGATCCTATAGGTTTAGTTGTATCTGTTACAACAACTATTATTTTCTTACATGGATTATAAATTTGGGATAGATTTATATATTAATATATTCAAAAAATAGTTACATAGAGACAGTATTAAGCTTAGAATTAAGAAACAGAATTAAGCCAAGAAGAAGTATATGTGCCATACAGGAAGTGTGGGAATGGTAACCTTTGTCAGAGTTATTCAGCAATCCAGTAGTGATGCTAGAACACAAGTCAGGTTGAGCTTGACTTCAAAGGCCATATTCTTATTTCAAGGCTTTACTCTACTCTCTCAATACATATTTATGAATTGTTGCACTCTATATGAATAAAGTACGTTATTTATTTTCTACACTTGTGTATGCGGTAGTGTTAACGCATTCCAGATATCACATTTTTAGGGCATGTGATAGTACAGGAAATGGTTTAAGAGGCTCACTCAGAGGACATGTCCTATGAAAATGACATGTGAGAATACACTTGAGGAAGGAAACTTACACCACCATCTGGAGTCATATGTGGAAAAAGATAGACATTTTGGTAAGAAGCAAGTTATTTGTTCCTTTCCCATCCCATCTTTCCCCTCCCTTCCTCCTTTCTCTTCTCTGTCTTTTCCTTTCCTTTTTCCTTCTTTCTTTCCATTTTTCTCCTAAAAGTTCTTGTTCATTGTATGCCATAATCTTGATCCTTACATCTAAAGTAAACATTCTAATTGTTACCATGATGAAGCTCACTAAAAATCAGCTGTACTTTACTTAATTAAAGGACCCAAGAATGGCACTCTGATTCTGTTATAAAAACAGAAAAGATTTGTGGAAATATTTCACACAATTTCTTGTCAAATTCTTCTACAGTGTCTCTCTTAATTCTTTTAGTATTGTGATGCAAATATTAAAGCAAGATTAGAAAATCAGTGAAATAAGGTATACCTTCCTGCATTTTGTTATAGATTTAGTATTTGTAGGAATTGAAAAATTTCTTAATGTGAAATCTTTGGAAATGAAATCTTCTAATCTAAAGCTAATGCAAAAACTATTTATGTCACTAGCAAATCAGTGATATTTCTTACCTAAAGAAAGTTGTACAAAATAGTTCACCATTTTAATTTTATTAACTTTTTGTTATTTCTTTACAATATCTATTAAGCATCCTACATAAGATGCAGAAAATATTTCCAAAAAAGATAAGGAGCCATTTTTATTAGTATATTTTGCCTGATTATGGATTTTTAAAAAAAGTTTTCCTAGACTTGTTACACAGGAGATGTGGGGAGTGCGGGTAGAAGGGCCCAGAGCACAGGTCTGAGAATCTGGCAGCAAAGCCTCAGTTCTTGTATTCAGCCTGTTGTTGTTGTTAGGTGCCGTCCAGTCGGTATCCAACTCATAGTGACCCTCATAGGGTTTTCAATGGCTGACTGTTTCTGGATTGCCTTGGGAGTGGATTGCCAGGCCCTTCTCCCATTTTTGTGATGCTGGGAATTGAACTCGGGACCTCAGAGACTGCAGCACAGCGCTCTACCAACTGAGCCAAATCCCAGCCCTGTATTTAGCCTATAAAAGAATTTATACCTCCTGCAGAAGTTATAGTAGAGAGTATTTTTTTGTTTGTTTGTTAAGTGCTAAACAGATGGATCCAACTCATAGCAACCCTAAGTATAGCAGAACGAAACATTTATCCAGCACTATGCCATGCACATGATCTTTTTATGTTTGAACCCATTATTGTAGCCACTATGTTTCTTCCCATTTTGAGTCATGCCACATCACAAAAAGGAGGTCCCAGCTGCCTTATTCCATTCCTGTCACTAAGGTCAACTCTACTTTGAAAAGGCAACTCTTCCCTAGTTCTTTCTTGAATGCCTTCCAACCTGAGGGGCTCATTTTCTGCCACTATATTTGACAGTCCTTCTGTGCTATCCATAGGGTTTTCAATGGCTAATTGTTTCAGGAGTGGGCTGCTGGGTTGTTCTTCCACATTTGTCTTAGTCACAAAGCTCAGCTGGAACCTGTCCACCATGGGTGTCCTTACTGGCATCTGGAATACTGGTGGCATAGCTTTTAACATCACAGCAACATGTAAGCCCCCATAGCATGACAAGTTGACAGACACATGGGTAAGTACCAAGTACAGAATATGTTTGTTAACTATAGTACATCTTTAAGGAATAATTACAGGGAAAACAGAGGCACCTGGAGAAACTTACGTAGATCTGCAAAGGAACTTAGAAAAGCCTAAGTTCCCAGCGTAAATCAGCAGAAGGATATTCCTATTACCCCAGGGAAGGTAAAGAAGCCAGGCAATAGAAGAGTTAAGCAGGGTTTTCTAAGGAAAAGTGCTTTGGATAGACAAAGAAGATGATAGATCCAAGAGAAGGGAGAGGTATGCATGTGGTCACTGGAGAGAGAAGAGTGGAGGATGAAGAGTGGAAAGAAAGGAAGAGAGGTAGAAGAGAGAGTGAGTGGAAGAAGAGAGAGAAAGTGCGTGGGCACATGTTCCCTCTACTTTTATTCAAACTAGGCCATGCCCAATATGAAGTCAGCCTGGATGCCCATCTCTGGGTGCCTAGTGTGACGTGGCCTACAGCCACACCACTGTGGCATTCCGAGGTCAGACCTCGGAAGCAAGCAGGGTCAGGCTTGGTTAGTACTTGGATGGGAGACTGCCTAGGAACACCAGGTGCTGTAGGCTTGGAAAAAGGACACGGCAGCCCACTCCCAAAAAACAATCAGCCATTGAAAACCCTATGAATAGCAGAGAAGTGACGCAATGGCACCTAACAACAACATGTGTGACACGAGTCTAGGGTCTTTGTTTTGTATAGGGTTCAATGTTTTACATTTAGATGTGGAACCCGTCAGAAAATGTCCTTCCAATATCTTCAGAGATGAACATGGCTTCCCCCAACATGGCCAAATGGTAGGACACATTTTCAATCTCCTTTTCCACCATATTGCCTGCGGATGTCTAACAGACTCACTAAAATGTAACTTCATTTTTAAAAGTAGAAACATGGCCCAATTAATTTCTCAATTAATTCATTTGTTTTACAAAGCTTTGGTTTTTTTTTGTTTAAAGAACTTATATAGGACAGTTAGAAAGAAAAGTTCTTCACTCAAGATAGATAATTATTTTGTTCACTAATTCTTCTAAATATAAAATTGTACTAATAATAGGAAAATTAAAATTTATCATTAGCATAGTTATGTTCTGTGAACTAAAAGTAGCCTTTGGCTGAGTGATTATAAAGTTATAGAGCATCATTTCAATGTCTCCTAACAATAAATCTCAATTTTGTTGAAAAGTTTTATTATAATCACAGTATTTTTATGGAACATGTAATTACTTTAGGTACCAATATAAAATAAGAAATTTACCACCTCAGTCTCTTTCCAAAGTGAATATTAGCAAAATTAATACAAAGAGAGAGCAAAATACGCATCTTGCATTTATAATTTTGAGAACATTGGGTCTCACAACACTAGAATGATCAGAAGAGTGTTCATTTTGGAGGATGTATGAATCCACATAGGATCTGAATTCCATATGAGACACTTAACTTTAGGGAAGATTAGAAATTCTAGGCTTTTAGGGGTTGCATGTGATGGCATTCATTGATTATGTGGGTTAAAATTAATAATTTCCATTTGAGGAAATTGCAATGCCTCCTCAATACTATACAGCTATTTTTGTACAGTTATAAGATGAGAATAGGTTAGAGATGGCAAACATGTTCTTGTACATGTGTAAGTTGCAGACAGTATCTTGGTTTACAATGCAAATTTTATGGTATGTGTGCTGTAAAATGATTTTTAGTGCAAACCATTACATTTCCTTGGTAAATTTGTTAGATTATATAAATCTATCATACCTTTGCATATGACATGGACTTTACATTTGATTCACTCACTTTCACTTTGAGGATATAAATCTAATAATTAATAAACTTATGGTCTTCTTCATTCTTAATCAGTGAAGAATCAATCATCTAACTAAGAATTTTATAAGAATATAAAAGGTTTTAGGGAGAAAGTACAGGGTATTATTCATTTAATATTTTATTCAAAAAGAGTAACATAAAATGGATTCTGTGAACAATTTCATGTATAACTATAAGGGCCTGGTGCTTGAAAGAAATTTAATTCATTGTTAACTTTTCAAGAGGACAAACAAGTCAATTAGTCACATTATATAAATGAACCATTAATGATAAATAATGAAGCAGTCAATTTTCTTTACAAATAACAAAAAATTTTGAAAAGTTAATACTTAATTTCATGTTTGTTAAAAAAAAATCTAAAGATACTTGTTGTTAGGTTCCATTGAGTCAAGTCCAACTCATAGCAACCCTCAGAGGTTTTCAATGGCAGATTGTTTTGGGATGGTTTTGGGAGTGGGTTGCACATCCTTCTTTTTGCAGTATTGGGAATGGAACCCAGGGCCTCAGAGAGTGCACAGCAATGCTCTACCAACTGAGCTAAACCCCTAGCCCTCCTTAGATTCCAGTATTTCAATAAGAATGAACTGATTTTCAGCCTATTAAAAGTGTTTCTGAAATTATTTTTAAAAATTGCTTTACTACTTTAACTTGACAAAGTTGTATGCATTTATCATGATTCTGAAATTCTTATGAAGTTCTTGGGATTTATCAACCTTGATTTACTTCATGTAACTTACATTTGAAATAAAAGAAATTGATGGTGTCATGCAGCAGCAACAGCAAAAGCTGCCAAGGCAGTGCCACAGAGAACTGCTCTAACACATCAGCACTGGAGGTAAGAAAAGACTCTGTGATGTTTAAGAATCAAATATTTTACTGCAAATGACACACGTTCAGGCACTTCCTAAAATATTGGAAATACCTGAAGAATAGTCAGAAGTCATGCTTTATTAAAATTGTTGTGACCCTGTGTTTACTCCAACATTAGATGATTTATCCCTAAACCCAGTTGCCCCATTTAATTCACAGCCATATTCTAGAGAGAACTAGTCTATAAGAGTAGCTGGTCTTCCCTTATTTCTAATCACCAGCAATTACCAACAATACAAGATACAGTTTCTAATACCATCAATTGCTCTTCCTTTGCTAAAGGGCACTGGGGAGCTCTTAACTATCCAATAGTGGACAAATTTTTGTCCTTAAACTTTCTATGGCATTGATAGTTGCATACTTGTTCCTTTTCAAATGCCAGCTTCCCTTCGTTCCTGTACTTTTCCACATGTGCAGCTTTCTCCTGATCCATACATTGTTTCATTAGCTGTTGTTGTTGTTAGGTGCCATTGAGTCATGTGGCGACCTTCATAGGGTTGGTTTTTCATGGCTAATTGTTTCAGGGGCTGGGATTTAGCTCAGTTGGTAGAGTGCTGCGCTACAGTCTCTGAGGTCCCGAG
Source organism: Pedetes capensis (assembly GCA_007922755.1). Taxonomy (NCBI): domain Eukaryota; kingdom Metazoa; phylum Chordata; class Mammalia; order Rodentia; family Pedetidae; genus Pedetes; species Pedetes capensis. The sequence continues at coordinate 18,436 of VMDO01015500.1, forward strand.
TTCAATTCCCGGCACCACAAAAATGAGAGAAGGACCTGGCAATCCACTCCCAAGACAATCCCGAAACAATCTGTCATTGAAAACCCTATGAGGGTCGCTATGAGTCGGATACCGACTCGACAGCACCTAACAACAACAACAACAATTGTTTCAGAGTTGTTTTTTTTGTGGAAGTGGGCTGCCACTTCCTTCTTCCATTTTTGCAGTGCTGAGCAGCACTCTACCCACTGAACTAAATCCCACCTGTTTCATTAGTTACATTTCCTTAAGTTCTATACAAAGGCAGGCCTATTCTTTTAAATAATGACTTTCCTCCAGGTGGTTTCCTTGGTGCTTTTTGCTTCCCAGTTCACTCTTCTCAATTCACACTCTGACTTATCTCACTCACTTGTATTGATTCAAACATCAACTGGAAAAGGAAAAAGAATTCCTGAATGCTCTGCCTTTCTTTCATTCATATAGTTTCAACAGATGCACTTCCTCTAGAATGTCTTTCCTGATGAATGTCCTTTTTTAAATATATGACAACTTCTTAACTTGCAGTCCATACACAATCATAAACACGATTTGCTCTGTGCTACTTTGTACAATTTGTAAATAATGGGAAATTTTTTTAGGGTGCAAAAAAATTGTCCAAGGTTTTATAAGATATTTTTGACAAAAATCACATCAGAGTCTTGGTTGTTTTTAAATTTTAAGCTTATGTGTGCACACATGTCCACTGACTTTAATCAGCAGAAAATGTCACATTATTGTGAAAAAAACCTCATAGTCTATTTATGAAATTAAGACTTTTTTGTTACATATGGTTTTCTTTAACTCACATTTTTCAGTAAGAATGTTTAAAAGTGAGAGCATGATATTTTTATAATGAACTGAAACTAGCTTAACAGTTTTAAAATTCTTGGTTAAATTCAGATATGAATCTATGACTAATAATATCATAGACAATGTTCTAAAATTAAAATAAAAACATTAAAATTAAGCTGGGCTCAGTGGCACATGCCTCTAATACCAGTGATTTGTGGGGCTGACGCAGGAAAATTGCAAGTTTGAGGCCAGAGGTAGCCTGTGTAACTTAGACCCTGTCTCAATAAATAAATAAATAAATAAGTTAATAAAATAAAATAAAATAAAATACATTAAAGGGCTGGTGGTGCAGCACAGTGGTAAAGCAATTGCAAAGTATGTGCAAGTCCCTAGGTTCAACACCCAAATACTCCAAAAAAAAAAAAAAAAAGATTAAAAATTAAGTAAAAACTAGATAAAAATAGTATTTTTCTTATTCCATTTTACTAATTAACAGATAATTCTTTCAAGAAAAACTTAAGATGTTATCAATAAGATACATGGCAGTCCTTTATGAGGTCTTTTAAGAATAATAAATTTACATTCAGCAGAGGTAATGGCTGTGACTCCAGACAGAAAAGTTACCTTCTTTATCTTAGAAATGCCTTTTTTTCCCTAATCAAGACTGTTGTTGTTAAGATAGGAATATCAAATTTAATTTATTTCCTAAATCTATATTGAAAAGGTAAAGTTAAAACTAAATATATTAATAAGCTGCCATTGATGGAAAAGAGAAAGCTTTGACCTAAAAATATGATGATTTAGTGCCTTCACTGATTGATTATGACTTGGCTCTTCTCTTCCTTCATTTAACTGATGGAGGTTGAGGAAAAGAGCTTATTAACATTGAAAAAGAAAGCTTGGAAGTGTGGAATTAAGGTAATACTTAGAAGAAATATAAAAATGTGTGAAGCATGTGTTTTTTCCATAACTGCATAGATGTGGCTTAAAAATACCTTAAATGTTTCTATACTTATCAAATTCAAAACATTTAATTACTTGATATTTTAAATTATTCCTAATGTCACAAAAGATCACCCTCACATATTTCCAATAGTGATGTATTTGCTATACTGGCGTATAATTTCTGGAGGGATTTATTTACTTTTATCTTGCTCTTACTGTTTCTTTTCTAAGTTTAGTTACTTCACTTCCACCCTCCTTCTATGGTCATATAATCTCTTTGTTATATTTTCGTTTTGATTTCATTTCAAGGAGGATAATGATAATAGGAAATGGTTACTCTTATGTGGTACTTTTTATTTCCTAGGCACTGCCCCAATACTTTAGTTCAATCAAATCATTGACTTCTTGTTAAAGACCTATTATTGTCTTCCTCATTTTGCCAATGGAGAAATTGAAACATAGAAATGATGAGCAATCTTCCAGATCATCCAGCCAATAAACTGCTATACCACTACATATCACTATCTATTTAACTTTTTTTGTAATGACAAAGAATCTCATTGAAATGTCCTTCCAGCATCCTCCATGTCAGATGCTATCATTCCAGCTACTTGGAAGGCTGAGGCAGGAGGATTGCAGATTTGAGGCCAGAGGCAGCCTGTACAACTTAGAGAGACCCCATTTTAAAATAAAAAAATAAAAAAGGTGGGCTTGGGATATAGCTCCGTGGTAGAGCACTTGTCTGGCATGCAAGAGCCCCTGTGTTCATTCAACCTCCCAGTAATCGGGGGAAAATTCCTCCTCCCTCGTTTATTTTATGGGCTGGTGTGTAGCGTGTGTGTGTGTGTGTGTGTGTGTGTGTGTGTGTGTGTGTGTTGTTTATGTTTAGTCATTCACTTTTAATTCACTTAATTTTGCTGGTTCTTTCATGATGATTACTCATGTTTGAGAGAAGGAAATTTTTTTAAGTTGGGCATTTTGTAGAATTTTGAGTGAAGAAGTAGAGAAATGAGTTTGAGGAAGTGAGGAATTGATCAGGCAGCTGCAAAGGAGAAATGGTGTCTCTGAATTCCCTTTTCCCAATCCTGCCTTGTTCTTCAAAGTGGGAATGCACAGCCCTGCATGGTCTAGGATCCTGGAAGCTTGATCAAACCTCATCGCCATCCCCACTTCACCATTTTGCCATGATCACATTTTATTTTCTTATATGCCTGTAAATTTCCTTCCGTCTGGGTGTCTCTGCTGTTCTCCAGGGTAGAATTGGATTCAGGAAACTCCCTGAAGCTTGTCTGTGACTTTGGAACTTGTCCTTACAGGCACGTGCCCCTATATCAGAGATGTCTGGTGTATTATGGGATCTATGAATAAAGAAATGGGGATCAGCTCCATTGACTTCACCTAAAATTTCTGTCTCCTACATGTCTGCCAGCTTGTCATGCTACAGGGGCTTGCATGTTGCTGTGATGCCGAAAGCTATGCCACAGGTATTTCAGATACCAGCAGGGCCACTCATGGTGGACAGGTTTCAGTGAGCTTCCAGAATAAGACAGACTAGGGAGAAGGACGGAGCAGCTCCCTCCCAAAACAACTAGCCATTGAAAACTCTATGAAATGCACAGAAGCACTGCCAAATATAGCGCCAGTAAAATGAGTCCCTCAGGCTGGCAGGCACTCAAGGAACGACTAGGGAAGAGTTGCCTCCTCAAAGTAGGGTTGACTTTAATGACAGAAATGGAGTAAAGCTCCTGGGACCTTCTTTTGCTGATGTGACACAACTTAAAATGAGAAGCATAATGGCTGCAACAATGGACTCAAGCACATAAAGATCATGCACATCGCACAGTGTTGGTAGTGTTTAGTTCTGCTGTACTTAGGGTAGCTAAGCATCGGCTCTGACTTGACAGCACCTAACAAAAATGTTCCCATATTTGAAGCTGCTTTTGCTGACTGTGTGGACTGAACTCATGGCTATTTCCTACTTTCACTATGGACAGTTTTCTAGTACTGCATTCAGTTTTGTTTTTATCTGACATAAGGTGGGGAGAATGAGGAAATTCTCCTGTTTTCATTTTTTCGTCTTTGGTAAGATGTCACATACTATGGAATACTTCAGGAGTGCTTATCAATTACTTCCAAATCACCAGCATCAAACTTTTTCCTGAATTCATCTGTGGCGTTTGGTGATGTTTCTCTGCTCTTGCTTGAAGTTCTGTTTGTGTTGAGCAACAGTGAGAATAATTCTTCCTGCTTCTCCTGTGTCTGTAATTTTTCTGTCTTGGTTGCTGTCTTGCTGCCCCTGCCTCCTCCTTCAATGCTGCCCTTCTCCAGGCTTCCACCCCTGGTGCTCTGGACTTGTTATGCTTTGTATGCTCTCCAGAGATTTCAGTTCCTCACATCCACAGGTGCTTCACTTAGGCTGATGACTCCCCTTTCTGCAGCTTTTCCGCTGTTTATTCCTATATTAGTCCTTCTGTTCCCACTGGACACCTCACTTTCCACAAGTGTCCTTTGTCATGTTATAAAGGGACCTGATTTTCTTTCCTTCCAACTTGTTCCTTTTTCGTTTTATATCTTGGTTCATGATATTGCTTTCCTCTCTTGGTTAACCAAGCCAGAGACTCAGGCTCTCCTTAGGTTTCTCATTTTCTGCATCCTGTTCTTACAGGACTACGACCCTGTGGTTCTATCTTTGGGATGTCCACCACATCTATTCCTTTTCTACATTACATAAGCCACAGTGCCTTAGTCTGAGTCCTCACCAGATATCATTTACTCTAATGCACTTGCCTCCTCATTTGTCTCTGGGCACCCAGACCTGCGCCCCTCTGATCCACTCTCACTCTTGCTGTTCGTAGGCTCTTTCCACCAATTCAAAATTGATCACATCACTGGCAGAACTTATTCCTGGTGTGATTTAACCTCTGAATTTTCCATTTCATCAAGTGTAAAATGCAAACAATAGTATATGATATTGTTTTGAAAATTTGGCAGGATGAAGCAGGAGAAGAGCCTGGCACAAAACAAGTTCTTAAAAATATGCACACTCATGGATGCCCTGTGGTCCTTCACGTTGGACCCCTTTCAGTTTTCTGATCATACCACACTCCCTCTCTTCTCCACATCTTTGCTAATACCCCTTCCCCCAAACCTTTCTCTCTTTCTTCAGCTGAATAACTTCTAGTCATCCCTTGGGCCTCATTTTATCATCATTTCCTGACAGACAACATCTCTGACACCTGTAGAGTGGATTCAGCCTCTTTACCATGTGCTCCCTAAGCATCTTTCACATCTTCAATCTCTTGATTTCTTTAATTAGATTTTGGCTATGGTGAGAACCTAGCACAGTACTAGGCCAGAGAAATGCTTTAAATATTTAAGTACTTTTAAGTGAAGGAATAAAGATGAACTTGTGTGTGTGTGTGTGTGTGTGTGTGTGTGTGTTACTAGGCATCAAACCCAGGGATTCATACATATTTTGCAAGTTCTCTATCATTGGGAAATACCTGCAGCCCCTTTACTTTTAATCTTGAGGCAGTCTTACTAAGTTATGTAGGCTGCCTGTGGCCTCAAGGTCCTCCTGCCTCCTCCTCCTGAGTCTCTGGGATTACCGATGTCTGCTACTGTGCCTGGCTAAACTTTTAAAGGCTACAGAGTGTAGGTTTTTATATCAGTCCATAGTATTATTTTAGTGTTAAATTTGGCTACTTGTAAGTGTATCCTCACATTGTAGCACTGTGTCTTGTTTATTTGCTATGCCTGGTAAGAGAACTGACGTTGGTGTTGCTTGCAGTCCTGACTGCTCTGACTTTTGAAAAGCCTATGTTGGCTTGCCTATAGCAGTAGCACTGTGGTATCGTCAGATCTCGGAAGCTAAGCAGGGTCAGACCTGGTTAGTACTTGGATGGGAAACCTCCCCGGGAACACCAGATACTGTGAGCTTGGGAGAAGGACCCGGCAACCCACTCCCAAAAATCAATCCACCATTGAAAATCTTATGAATGGCAGAGAAGCACTGATTATAGTGTTTTGCCTGCTGTACGTAGGGTCGTTGAGTCAGATACCCACTCGAGGGCACCTAACAGCAACAACAACGTGGGCTCAGTCAATGGAAATGAATCTCTGCTTTGTGTTATTACTAATAAATATCTTCTTGTATAGCACTTTCACGGAGGACTAGAATTTTTGCTTTTATTTATTTATATACCCAATTATCTGGTTTACTTGTGAGCCTCTTTTGTTATACACCTTCTAGCTTTAGCAGCATGCTGGCGGTTCTGTTGGAGATTCCCTCCCTCAGTCTTCTGCCTTTCTGTGTTTTGCCCTGTGCCCTTAAAAAGTGACTGTGGAGGGCATCCCCTGGGCTCCCCTTTTCTCTGTCTTCCCCCTGAGTCCAGCCAATGGAAAGCATAGGCAGGAGGTGGTGGGCAGGAGAGGAAGGCTCAGGTATCCATCCTCCCCCATTTCCTAACTTCCTGCTGCTGGAGCTGGTGGCCGCTAGGACCATAGCTCCAGTTTGGAGGCATTGCTGGCCTGTACTCTCATGGCTACTGATCTAACCAGACTTGGGTTTGTATCATTTTTTCCTTTCTTGTCCCTCCAATCATAATGGTAAGATTAATGATTTTCTAAATTCTCAGTGTTTCTAATCTTGAAAACTTAGAAAATCCATTGTTGGTTTTTCTTAATTTTACCTGAAAATGTAAAGAATCTTTAACAGGCTTCTGATACCTGATGAGATTATGCATGACAGTAAGTACTTTGTAGTGCCAGGCACACAGTAAAATGCTAAATGATAGGTTATCAAACAAAAAAAACAGAGTAAGCAAGTGGACACTAAGTTCATTCAGCCTATCCTCATCCTCACTCCCTGAAAATCTTTTTTTCCCTTAGTTAAGTAATTCACCCAAATGGGTAAGATGAGTAATCACCAATTATCAAGTCTTAGAGAATTTGATCCCCACTAACAGAATACAATAAATAACAAAGAAAAAAATATTTCACTGGAATAAAAAAATCTCTAATTTTTGACATTTGGCAATATATGTGCTTCTTTTATAAAACCATGTAAATTTTATGAGACCTGTATGATTTTTTTGAGAGAGTAAACAGAAGAACATTTGCTACTTCATGTAAATGTGGATACAAAGCTGATGGAAGAGAAAATGGAGTTATGGACGCTGTTGAGGAAGATACTCAGTGTTAGAAAGCAGCAGATGCTGATTTTTAATGTAAAATACGTCCACTGAAAGTTATCGTTCAAGCTGTGTATCTCTTAAATCTAGTACGTTAAAAAGTACACACATGGATAGGTATTTCAACAGAATTGTAAATTATCTCACAGTAGGGTATTAGATCAGCTTATAAACACACATAAACAATTGCTTACAGAGAGCAAACAGAGAAAGAGGAAAGTGAACAGATCAAGAAAACATAATAGTCAAGAAAGAAGAGAAGGAGTTCCTAAAGTCACTAAAACCTAAAATACAAATCAAGGAAACAGTGTTAGGTTACCTGGGAAAATGGAAGACTAAGTAATGTTTAAGGGTTTTAGATTTGTAATGTTTTTACCGTGAAAGACCATCAGTGCTCTAGATTCTAAAAAAGACTGACTTAATGAAAATTAAGAAATAATGTTTCTCACAGTTTTGATGACATAATAATTTAACAGGTATTTTTATGTAGTTTATTTATTTTTAATAGTTTAGGATCATTGTTGAAAGCCAAAGGGATACTACTATTACACATAAAATGTGTAAGTAGATCTATTTCTCTCTACTTCACAAATTGTATTTCTACATCATGGCATTTATATTAGAGAGGGAGGAACAAGGCATTTTCTCAATAAAATATTTTACATACTCATCAAGGCAAATGCCATCTCCCCAAACCCAATACAGGTGCATCAGCTCTTTTCTGTTGCTATCACCACTTTAAAAAGAATGTCCCAAGGAGTGAGAAGGCATTTGCTGACTATTTTCTTTTATTTCTCTTTCTTTTTAATTTCTACTCTGTAGGCATCAGCCATGTGAAAGATTTTAGATGAAGATTAGATTTATTATTTTGTGTTGCTCTTGATAATAGTGAGTAGACATGTTAACTGTAGTAACTTTAGATGAACACACCCTGTTTAAAAGATTTATAGAACACTATCAATTAACTTTGCCATTGAATTACATTTTTGAAGAAAATGTTGTACAAGTTAGGTTTATCTAATCACAGCACAGGTATATGATTTAGATATTTCAATTTAAAATTCTGAACGTATTTTATGAAAGAATAGGATTTTGCTGAGTTAATATTTGCTAGAGGAAACTAATTAATAGATTTCAGGAGTCTTGTCTCCCTCTTCTTAAGATGATGTGAGGTGAATAAACCAACCAGTAATAAAGGTGATCATTTAAGAGTTTATGGATGACATGACTCTTATGAAGATTAAATTTCCTTCCACGAGTTTTTACTCGTTAAATTTCTTTATGCTTTATTCTTCAACATATTCTCTGACAAGCACTGAGTCATTGGTGCACACAGGAAAACAGCCTATAAATTCACCCCATAAATACAAACATGTGCTCACATTCACACTTCTGTAGAGACTCACAGAGGTTTTGGCATGAGGTGAGGTGATCTCAAGCTCATCTGTTTAGGACACTTTCATTCTCAGCAATCAGAATGCAGTGCAGTAAAGATCCTCAGAGGGGAGCTCAACCACAGCCGACAGCATAGGATCCTAGGGCCCTACCACCTTGGTGCAAGGTCATTCAAATTCCCTCCCTCTGTTTTTCTCTCTCTCCTTTACCCAATCGGGAATTCAACAATACAATCTTGAGTGGAGTCTTCAGACTATACCATTAGCTTATTGAACAACTGCACCTGCTTTTAAATTTTAATGATGCATTTTTAATATGATAAATGTAGTATACTTGAATGGTTTTATATGCAGGTCAGATAAACTATGATTTTTGTTACTCTACAAACATTACTTTCTGAATAATTGTAAAGCTTATATATAGTTACAGATGTGATTATGACTTAAAAATGACTGCTGTTCTGTAATAATGAAAGTAAATGTTGAAGCAAATATTTTAAGGATTTTATAAATTGAGACATTTTAACTCAGAATTGTATATATATATATAGTGCATTTATATGGTTTGTCAGTAGTTTTGGTGATAGTGTTTAAGGAAACTTTAGTTTACTCAAATAGTTTAAGGATGGCATGTAGAAGTTGCCATGGAAATTATTCTGGGCTCCATTTTTTCCATGGCTTGAGGAAACAAGATTCAATAATTGATATGGTAATCACCTGATTAAATGAGGGAATCATCTGAATATCAGATTGATTTAAAAGTTGGGATCCTTGCACATCCTAAACACCTTTAATCTTACAATGCCACAGGAAGTTGACCCAAAAGGAGAGATGGGAGAAAATAGGAGGTTTTTTTTTTTTGTTGTTGTTGTTATTTTTTTTTGTTTTTTTAAAGGCTATTTAATCTACAAAGTGAAATAGAAGGCTGGAGTTGAATAGTGAGGCAATTTCCCATGTAATTAAAAAAGTTCCTTTAAATTACTCCAATTATCTGGATATTTCACAAGAAGAAAAGATACTTGATTTGATTAATAGTATGTTAAACTAATTTTTGTAGTTTATGTTTTTATAAATATTCCTTGGAATATATGATTATTTTTAAGGGTCAATTTATTTGTAAATATCAATATCTCTACCAATGATTAAAAAGTGTTTCATGATTCCTGATAAGTAACATTTTTCCTTTGCTTTAAAATGTCTTTCTGTTCTTTCTTATATGATGGCTATAATATGTATATTTTATTTTTGTGTAGCTGTTTTGGAGCATTACACACACTTTAAAAATGTATACATGGATGAAATATGGAACAATAATGTGACAATAGTCTTAATTGAAAGATAAGCATAGAAAGGATTAGAAAGCATCAGTGTTTTCTGAAAAGAGGCATTAGCAGAGTCACTTTAGTAAATATAATGTATTACGACAATAGTTATAAAAATGGCTCAGTTTAGTCTTGGCTTTCTCATAAAACATATCACTAAGTCCTATTGAGTTTGTCAAACTGGATCTTGAAAACCCACACAATATACACATGTACTTTTTAAAAAAAATTAGAATTACTTATGTACACACAAAGTTTTAGATAATACTGGCCATTTTAAGAAAAAAAAGCCAAATATATTCATTATCCATGCAGAAATGGATGGAACACATGAAATTCACATTATAAGAATCTTGTATATTTGGGTGAGAAAATTCACCAGATAGAGTGCATTTGTTTTTTATGACCAAAGAACAATAATTTGTTTAAGTCAACAGCAGTCTTATATATAGCCACTCCTATATCTTTCCCTCTTTCACAGAATTTGGCAGAGATTCAGAATGAACTAAACTCTGAAGTTAATTTAATAAATTGCCTAACCCACAACAATGAAAGGAAACAGGAAATTAGAGAGGGATAACAGATAGTGTGATAGATGTAACCTATCAAATGGTAATATTTATCACTGTAGTTTGCAAAACACTAATCCAAAATAATTTGTATTACTATTCAAATACTTTTTCAAGCTTGCTTTATACATTTAAGCTAATTCATTGATTGTGCCAACTACCCACTCTTAAAGAACAAAATTAACCTTTTAGCAAAAGGCTGCATTAGAAAGAAGAAGCAGAGTGAATATCTTCCTGGTATCAAGAGACCTGGGTTCCAGTCACCCTTTGGGAAAGGCAACATGTGTAAACATCCTTTCTCTCACTTGGGTTGGAGTCAATGATGTTAAGATCATTTGTGAATTCTGTTGTCCTCATTAGACTGTGATGTCTTCTCCAGCAGAAACTAACATTTCATTTCAGCATCCTATGAGCTGAGCACAATGCCTGGCACATAGTCATAACCTAATAAGATGTGATTAGTATATATATAATTATGATTGTTCTGATAAGTGCAAACAGTGCCAGTCCTTGTGGGGGCAAATCATCTGAACAGATTGTGCATCATTTTCACAATACAGAATGGGCAAAATGTATCCCTCATTAGGAATATTGCAATTGCATTATTTTTTCCTTTGAGTCAAGATCCTGCTATGTAGCCCAGGTTGACATCGAACTTGGAATTCTCTTACCTCTGGCTCCCAAGTGCTGGGATTACAGGCATTTGCCATAATGCCCAACAAAATTGCACTCCTAATTCAATCACGGAGAGTCCTATAAAAGAATGGACTTTAGGGAGCATCATAGAAATTATGACTAGTAAACATTAGAGAGACCATACATGAGATTGTTATCTGGAGAGTAAATAAAGATGAAATCCTAGAGTTCATGTGTACCCTGGCTTCTTTGCTGAGATTACAAATGTGTGCACATTTGCTCCTATGTGATTTGGACATTAATTTACTAAAAACTGAATTGAGTCCAAAATCTATTTCTATTCTGGTGGTATAGCATGCCAGAGCCTTTTCTCTTTATGTATTTTTGGCATATGTTCAATTATAATTAGTTCTTAAAAATAATATTTTAGTTTCATTCTGCTTAGAAGAAATTTAGTCCCCACCAACAGTTATTTGCACCAATAAGGACCTAACCCATATCTAAAAATCAGTGAAAATCAAGACAGATTGGGAGGTAGTGGTTAGAGAAGGTAAGAATCATCAAGTAAAATACATGAATTCAAAAGCTGCCCATTTGTACTTGCAACATAGTTTTATTCACTGTAAATATGGCATTATTAATATGCATACCACATACTGCTACCTGAAATTATGATTTTTATTTGTTACCTTTTGTACTGTGAATTTACACCATTAACATATAGCTCTTTTCTGTTCTATCTCCAGGGCCTGGTATGTGAACTCACTGAATAAGTGAAGTCAGTCATTCCCCCAAGAATCTATGGCATATCTATTGTGTGCAGTATTTTCCTAGTTACCCCATAGATTCAAAAGAAATCAGAAAGATGCTCACTAATATAAAAAGTGATTCTTAGATCAGTTGTAGTAGTTAGAAAAGCATAAAGGACAATCTATAATGAAATGTACAAGTGGTATGTTCTCCCTATTCCCTATGAAATGAAATTACTATACACAATGATTATTTTTTTGATAAGGATGTTGAAATAAACAAGAAATTAACATTTTTAAATCACAGATGTCTTCATGTAGGCACTGGAACTTCAACTTAACCTTGGATGACATTTCATATATTTAACTTATCATAATCTGAAGTAACTATGAACCAAGAAATGATAATAAATACTCTGTTGAGACAGTGAGGAATTTCCTTTCACTAGAATGGAGAGTGTAAATGGAAAGTTATTTGGAGATTAGCATTAGTACCATTATGAAGGCCATTAAAGAAAGAGGTATTTGGTGGAAAAATGAGTGACATTATAAAAGGTGGTATTTTAAGAAAATAAATCTAGCAGTGATGTTTAGGATCATATGGGATGTTGGTGGAGGCTGAAGCCTGAGTGGCCATTTAAGAGGTGATTATACTGACTCACATATTAGATCAGAAGGGAATAATCACACAGTCAGAATGGAGGAAGACATACTTGAAACGACATTATAAATGAAGGGATCAGGCATTTTCTAGTAACTGGAGAAGAGGATGAAAATAAGGGATATGTTAAAAGTGATTAGGCAGTTTTGTTTCAGAATGACTGGAATACTACATCTTGTGAGAAGGAAGTTTAGAGGGAGGACTGGTTTTGAGGGAGAGGACTAAGTTTGCTTTGAGGTAGACACAGCTGGAGTAACTCAGATGAATTCTGCTGACATCCTTCCAGAACATTAATTTAGTATTAATTATGAACATTAATTCAGTATTATTTATGAAGCACCCATCATGTGCCAGATAATATGCTAGGCAGTAAGAATATAACTGTAAAAAAAGAAATAAATGTGTTTTTTTTCCTACATGAAAGGAACTTATGTCTAATTGAGATCTCTGGGGTGAAGAGAAGTAAATTAGTCTAAAGAGAAAGGGAGAGGAAGAGTGTCTGAGGCAAGATGGATGGTCTATACCAAAGCTGGTGGGAAAGGAAAGCTTAGCATTGTCTAGGGGGCAGCTTGGTATGACTGACTGTGCCAGGTGACATGTTCTCCTCAGGTCAATATGGCTTTAGTTTTGGTCCTTCTCCTCGGCATGAGTCATATTAGTGCACAAAATGTGGATCCATTTCTTATGGGAGAATTTAAATAAATACATTAATTAATTAAATGTAATAAGTATATATGCAGGTGATAAGTGGTATTCATTTACATAAAAATAAATGAAGAATTCTATATATTCTTAGTTAAGAAGGACATGGCAAATCATGCATCTTTTTTATACCAGTGATATTGTGTGGTCTTCTAAACTATGTAAAGGTCCTGTTTTATTCATTATATTTGGAGAAAAATGTGATAGACTCTTCTATACTCTGACAAAGATAAGTCCCATACAATACAACTTGATATGGTAATACGGGGAAGGATAAAACAAACTTTGTGTGGGATCTAGGAGCCTTCCGGAAAACTCAAATTCCTAACCTCTGGGCTTAAGGAACACATGGGGGGTGGACATGGGTGGCTAAGATACAAATTGTAGGGAGGCAAAGATTTTGATGACTCCCAAAATGAACTTTAAACCAGTGACCTGAGAATAATCCAAGGACCAAAGTGTTGAGAGGGAAAGAAGCTCTGGTATCTGAGAGGATGGGGCTAGGACCCCTTAGGACTAAGAACCAGAAAAGGACTGCAAATATGAATAAAATCATCAGACCTTGAGGTCCAGAACAGTAATGGAAGAGCAACTGCTAGACTGTATGAGATCAATGTTCAACAATGATTTATGTAGAAAAAGCAGCCGTAGTGAACCAAATAGATCTTCTAGTTCTTTCTTCTTGAGGAATTTAAAAAATGGATTGACTTGTATTAGGCCCAATGTGGATCAGGATGATTAGATCATCAGATTACAGAGGCCACAAAGAGGAGACTGAACTTTGTCTTTTAGACTGGGCATTTTAGAAGTTTACCAGGAAGACTGTTAACAGCCGTGGCCATAACAACTTCACAAGATTGCTGTGAGGTTAAAAAAGTTTGCATCTGGCACTTAGAACTGTACATAGTGTAGGTTAGGTACTGAGAACTTGATTGAGGGAAGTAGATCATTCTAGAAACACAAACACACATTTGGTAAAATGTACTTCTCACAGTAAAGAAAGTGCTTGGGAAGTAAAAATCTGATCAAATTTTCCAGTGAGTACTGATGATTACAAAATAAAGCAATAGCATTTTGGTCTTAAATTTTCTTAGCAAGAAACTTGTCCTTTGGAGCAATAATCCCAGAATAACCATGGTGATTCAATCCAGGTGGCAAAAGGTTTCTATGCCTGGACCACTGCATGATGGGTAATGCCAATCAGAATTTTCATAGCATCTATTTTCTCTTAATATCTGATTTTGGCCACCTTATTTCTACCTTCATGTTTTATATTTTCTTTCTTAAGACATGTTGACATATGCAACCCCATATAGTCCAGGCTCATATACACTTAGAAGCAATACACTGTATCTGCCTCTGAATATTTATTGAGAATTATGTAGCAGTCCTCCTAATGGGTGACCTATTATATCCCATGATGATCACCCCTTGACAGATGTGAAGAAGAGAGGAAGAAGCTGGCAAAGCAGTAAACACAGGAAGGTACTAAGGGTGGATCTTCCCTGGATGTTTCAAGTCTATAATTTGCTAGTCAGCTTGAGGGAAAGTCTTGCCAACAGAGCTTCAAATCTGTTAAAAATTGGGTTCAGGTTTAGGTGCAGGTTCAATATGTTAAAATTCATAGGGTTTGGGTTTGGTTCAGCTTGGGTTTAAAGTTTTAATCCTATGTATAGATAGATGAGCAATTTTTTTCAATTATTTTCTCCAATATCTAAATGTTGTTGTTGTTGTTAGGTGCCATTGGGTCATATCTGACTTATAGCAACCCTCATAGGGTTTTCAATAGCTGATTGTTTCAGGATTGCCTTAGGAGTGGATTGCCACATCCTTCTTCCATTTTTGTGGTACAGGGACTTGAACCAGAGACCTCAGAGACTGCGTAGTGGTGCTCTACCAACTGAGCTAAATCCCAGTCCCAATGTCTACATAGCTAATGATATAAACAAACAAACAAACATTAAAACCTGAACATGGACCAAATTTTTCACTGGGTTCAGATACAGGTTTAGGTTCAGGTTCAGCAAAATTTCAAAAGATGCTTGAACTGAAATAGGCTCAGGGTTCAGTTCAGGATAGGTTTGAAGCCCAGCTATCTGGCTAGGATTTAAACCTGAACTCAAACTGAAGTAAAACTCTCTAAATTTTAACATATTTAACCCATGTCAGAACCAGAGTGCACTTTTTTGTGAGTTGGAAGCTCTGCTTGCCACACAACATGTCTGATAGGGCTTCCAAGGGTGGGACTCGGGGAATGAAATACCTCTGCACTCTGGTGTCAGGCCTTATTGGATCAGGTTGAGGGATATGCCATTATTTTATGAGATCTAAAGAATTTTTAGAAGTGTTCTCAATGTTACTGTCCACAGCTCTTCAGAAAAGACTAAGTTAGAAGATTTATAGATAGGAAATTGTCCTAATTTTGGGGAAAATCTGCTATATTTTTAAATCTACCTGTCTGTAAAGCTGCTCTGCTACTTGTCTGTCAGCTTGCCATACTGTGGGGGCTTGCATGTTGCTGTGATTCTGAAAGCTATGCCACAAGTATTTCAGATATAAGCAGGTCCACCCATGGTGGACAGGTTTCAGCTGAGCTTGCAGACTAAGACAGACTAAGGAGAAGGACCTGCCAGCCCATTCTCAAAACAATTAGCCAGTGAAAATACTAAGAATAGCGAGAAACACTGTTAGGTATGTTGTTAGGTGCTTTGAATTGTGTCTGACTCATAGCGACCCTCATAGGGCTTTCATTGCCTGACTGTTTTGAGATTGCCTCAGGAGTAGATTGCCACATCCTTCTCCCATTTTTGTGGCTTTTGGGAATTGAACCAGAGACCTCAGAGACTGCAGAGCGGTACTCTATAACTGAGCTAAATCCCAGCCCACTTGTGAGGTATGCTGCCTGGAAAATGAGCCCTATAGGTTGGAAGGCACTTAAAAGATACCTGGGGAAGAGTTTTCTCCTCAAAGTAGCATAAAGTTTAATAATGGGAATGGAGCAAAGCCGCAAGGATATTCATTTGCTGATGTAGTACGACTCACAATGAGAAGAAACAACTGTAAATATTCATTCATAATTGGAATATGGTATGTATATAGAATGAATCTAGGAAAATTAGAAATCTTCAAAAGTAAAATGGAACACATAAACATTGACACTGTAAGCATCAGTGAGCTAAAATGGAATGGTATTGGCAATTTTGCATCAGATAGTCATATGGTCTATTATGCAGGAAATTACAAGTTAATGAGAAATGGGATTGCATTCATCATCCAAAAAGACATCTCAACATCTGTCCTGAGGTACAATACTGTCAGTGATAGAATAATATCCATACATCTACAAGGAAGGCCAGTTAATATGACTGTTATCCAAATTTACACACCTATCCCTAAGGCCACAATTGAAGAGAGGGAAGATTTTTACCAGCTTCTGCAGTGTGAAATTGATCGAACATGCAATCAGGATGCAATGATAATTACTAGTGATTGAAATGCAAAAGTTGGAAACGAAGAAAGCAGCTCAGCAGTTAGAACATATGCCCTTGATGAGAAAAATAATACTGGAGATCATGATAGAATTTTATCAGACAAATGACTTTTTCATTGCAAATTTATTTTTTTACCAACATAAATGGTGACTATACACATGGAATTCACCAAATGGAACATACAGTAACCAAATTGACTACATAAGTAAAAAAAGACTATAGAAAACTTCAATATCAAAACTCAAACCATCATCATGTGCTGATTGTGGATCAGACTATCAACTGTTCATATGCAAGTTCAAACTGAAACTGAAGAAATTTAGAACAAGTTTAGAAATTTAGAACAAGGAGTGGCCATGAGTATATCCCACCTGAATTCAGAGACCACCTCAAGAACAAATTTTATGTGCAAGACACTAATGATTGAAAATCAGACAAGTTGTAGCATGACATCAAAAACACCATTCATAAAGAAAGCAAAAGATACTTAGACAAGAAAAAATAAAAAGATCAAATTACCTGTCAAAAGAGACTCTGAAACTTGTCCTTGAATATTCATTAGCTAAAGTAAAAGGAAGAAATGACAGAGTGAAACTAAACAGCAGATTTCAAAGCATAACCCAACAAGACAAAATCAAATAGTATGATATGTGCAAGGCTGGAGATAGAAAACCGGAGGGGAAGAAAATGTTCTGTTTCTCATTAGCTTAAGGAATTGAAGAAAATATTCAAGCCTCGAGTGACAATAGTGAAAGATTCTACAGGGAAAATATTAAGCAGTGCAGGAAACATCAAAAGAAGATGGAAGGAATATACTAAGTCATTATACCAAACAGAACTTGTAGATAACCATTTCAAGACATTGCACATGATCAGAAACCAATGGCACTGAAGGAAGAAGTGGAAGCTACCTTGAAGGAAGTGGGAAAACACAAGGCTCCAGGAGCTGATGGAATACCAATGGAGATGTTTCAACAAACAGATGCACCACTGGAGATGCTCATTTGTTTATGTCAAGAGATTTGGAAAACTATTACCTGGCCATTTGACTGGACCTGTGCCTATTCTCAAGAAAGGGGTTCCAACTGATTGAAGAAATTATTGAATGATATCATTAATATCTCATACAAGTAAAATTTTGCTAAAGATCATTCAAAAGTGACTGCAGCAGTTTATGTACATGGAACTGCCAGAAAAATCAAGCTAGATTCAGAACAGAGTGTGGAACCAGGGACATCATTGTTGATGCCTGATGGATATTAGCCCAAAATAGACAATACCAGAAAGATGTCTATTTATGTTTTATTGGCTGTGCAAAGGCATTTGATTGTGTGGATCACAACAAACTAAGGGTAATACTATGAAGAATGAGAATATCAGAGCACTAAATTGTATTCATGTGGAATCTGTACATGGACCAAAAGGCAGTTTGAATAGAGCAAGGAAACACTGCCTGGTTTAAAGTCAAGAAAGGTATGCAACAGGGCTGTATCCTTTCACCATACTTCTTCAGTCTCTATGCTGAGCAAATAATCTGAGAAACTGGACTTAATGAAGAACAACATGGCATCAGAATTAGAGGAAGAATCATTAACAACCTGTTATGCAGATGACACAGCTTGCTTGCTGAAAGTGGAGAGGATTTGAAACATTTACTGAGGAAGACTTCAAAGAATTCAGTCTTCATTATGGATTGAACCTCAACATTTTGAAAATACAAATCCTTAAAATTGAGCAACATAATGGTACATGGAAAAAATATTGAGGTTGTCCAAGATTTTGCTTTACTTGATTCTGTAGTCAACATAAGCACATAAGCAGGAGTAAAGAAATCAAGACACATTTTATTGGGAAAAGCTGTTCAAAAGGACTCTTTAAAGTGTTGAAAAGAGGTCACACTAAAGATGAAGGTGCACCTGATTCTTACTGTGATATTTTCAACCACATCATATGCTTGTGAAAGCTGTACAGTGAACAAAGGAGATAGGAGAAGAATCAATACTTTTGAATTGCTGGAGACAAATATTGATTATACCTTGGACTGCCAAAATAATCAACAGATCTGTCCTAGAAGAAGTGTAACCAGCTTGTTCCTAGGAAGGAAGGATGACCAGACTGCATCTTATGTATTTTGGACATGTCAGAAGGAACCAATCCCTAGAGAAAGTCATCATGTTTGGGCAAATGACACACCAACGAAAAAAAGGAAAACCCCACACTAGATGGATTGACACAGTGCCTGCAACAGTGGGCTCAAACATATAAAAAAAGATCATGTGCATGCCCATTGTGTCAGGTAGTGTTTCATTCTGTTGTACATAGGGTTGCTATGAGTCAGACCCAAGTAGATGGCACCTAACAACAATAATAACATAATGCTACTGTTTATTCC
The DNA here is from genome assembly GCA_007922755.1 of Pedetes capensis. Taxonomy (NCBI): domain Eukaryota; kingdom Metazoa; phylum Chordata; class Mammalia; order Rodentia; family Pedetidae; genus Pedetes; species Pedetes capensis. Next base: position 37,299 of record VMDO01015500.1, read on the forward strand.
CACTGTTATTCTAAAATGGTTAAGGAATAAAGAAATTATCACTAGAAGAACATGTTGATACCAAACTACCCTAATCCCATTCCTTGTTAACAGTGTTGCTAAATTGGAATATGGAGTAAGTTTTGCAGAGTATATTTGACACTGTGACAAGATGGAAAAATGATGATGATGAGTAAGATGGCTGTGTTATACCACAGGGGCCCTCATAGCTACCTGAGCATTAAAAGTCAAACATATATACCCCAGGGAGGATATCCTTGCCTATTGCAATAGAACTGACTATGTCTAGTTAGTCCATCCTCTGAGCACAGGGAGTCATTGTTGACTCTGTCAATAGAATTAAGCAAAGAGACCCAGGAAGCTATAAATTACAAGATAAATGTGAAAACAAACACTTTTGAACAGGATGCATATATAAGTCTGAACCAAAAATATTGAGGCAAGGTGTCTTTATGTTACTTTTAGTGGTTCTCTGTTAGTCAACATTTACTGAGATACATTCATTGTGAAAAAGTATACTTAAACTCTGCCTTCCTGAAAAGTACCACATCCCTTTGTTTCAATGACAAGTTCTCTTGCACAAAATGACCTTTGTGAGGAATAGCCCTCCAAGTGACAGCTCTTAATTGAACAGAATGTACCTTAGACTTTGGAGGTTTCAGAATTCATACAAATGTCTATATTCCTCACTTCTCCAACCTATGAGGATTCAGTTTCATACAAATAGGAAGAAGAAAATGAGTGCCTCTAATGAAAGATGCATGTGCGTGCGCGCGCGCACACACACACACACACACACACACACACACTTAATTTTAAAGTAAGCAAAAATATATGTTGTGTTTCTGTTTAGATTTCTTGTTTCAGTATTGAATTTTTCTACTGGATCTTTGAAATGAAAAGGAAATATTATAGTTTTTGTTCAGGGTCTGAGGCTCGGTAAACACCCCTTCATGTGAGAATCCTAAATGAGACAGGAGCACTTGCTTACCAATAATTGGGAAAAGACCCCTACTCATGCTGATACGATGTAGTATAGTATTCTATAGTCTAGTTTTTGAATTTCTGTACACATAGCTCAGTGAGTATAAGAATCTCCTCTGTGGCATTTCACAAATTGTTGCTGTTGTTGGATGCCTTCAAATCGGTGTCCCACTCATAGCCACCTTACATACAACAGGAGAAACACTACTCTCAGTGCTTCTCTGCTGTTCAAAGGGTTTTCAATGGCTGATTGTTTTCTTGGGAGTGGATTGCTGGGTCCTTCTCCCAAGCCTACATCACCAAGTGTTCCCAGGTGGCCTCCCATCCAAGTATTTACCAGGCCTGTCTCTGCTTAGCTTCTGAGATCTGATGGGATCGGATGCCACAGTGCTACAGCTGCAGGCTCACAGATTGTAGTATGTTATTAATCATGTAATTAATTTTCAATTCTCGTCATTTGGTGGCCTGTTGACATGCGTACACACCTCATCCCCTTTCCTCTCTTACTGTTCTCCAGTTGATAAAAGTAGGCTCTTTTTAGAGAAAAGTTACAAATTCTAAATCTTTTGTCTTCTCAATAAAGCCAAACTCTTATCTTCTAGTTAAATCATCAGACAATAGATCAATACTATGTCTTCTGAAATGTCCACAAGACATTGCCTATTAACATTAACCTCATTGGCTGGAAACTACCATTTCTCTATAAATATCATTGCTGAGATAGCTCCACCTTGGCAGGCTTTTTTTTTTCCTGAGAAAATAAATTAGAACCTATACTTTAGAGTAATAACAGAGATTTATTTCTCTATTTTATGGAAGAAAGGATGATTACACTGATTTCTCCCTTCAGGTTTTTGCCTAGAATAGTGGAAGCTAAGATACTCATATTAGTATCATTTACCAGAGTTAATTATAATACATTCACTAATATAAAATACCTTAGTTTCCAACTTCATTAAACTCTATTATAATTACCATTTATTATTTCAATATTCAAAGTCCTTTACTTTTGAGGGTCGGAGTGTGTGGGAAGTACCATGTAAAAATATTTTGAATATTGGAAGATGAAATGACCTCTCGCATTACTCACTTTTGAACCATGTTTCTCTTTTTGCAGCAAATATGTAGAGGTTGTCATGGAAATGTATGATGGTTATACATCAAGTGTGGGTGTTTATTTAGTGGTCTGTACTGTTCTTATAAGTAAAGAAATGTTTGAGTTAAATTATTATAGAAAATGATGAATGCTATTAAATATTATTATAAAAAGATGCCTAATTTTAGGTGCTGTGGTGTAGGATTTGATACCCCTTGCTGGAGAGTGGAATTCTGTGGTACATGATTAGGGGATAATAAAAGATTCTATCTATAGATTCTAGGAAGAACATGTGAAAAATAAACTGTATGGAAGTACACATCTATACCGATGTGAGATAGTTTCATTTTGGATTGTGTCCTAAGTGCACTTCTTTTTTTCAACTTGTAATATAAATCTCATTACTTGCTACAGATTAAGTACTTAAAAATCTTGAATTTGTGTTTTAACTTGACGGGCAATGAGTCAGAGTTTTCAACCTTTACAAATTGAACTTTTTAATATGCACATAGAGTGAAATCCCACCTAGATGTCTGGCAAGCAGACAGGTATTCCTGAAATTTAAAGATGAGAACAATTAAGAAATGCAGTATCTGGAATTGAATCATTTGACTCAGGAAACATGAGCTCAGGACCCAGAACTCATCTTGAAATATTATATTTGACTAGGTGTTTTGATTCTCAATCTCCTCTCATTTTCTTTGATAAGGAGGGTACTAATTCTGTGTTCTAGAAAGAAGTGGAAATGTGGGAATGAATTAATTATTTTGTAAATGACTTGGAGATTCAAAAACAATCATTGAACAAGTGCCCAGAATCTATGAAGGGTATAGGCTTCAATCACTCTTCTCACTCCTCCAAATACCAGACCTAAAGGCTATGAAGCACTTTATTTACTCACCGGTTATCATGGACAAAATTTGAAGAAGAAAGAAAGAAAGAGAGAAAGAAAGAGAGAAAGAGAGAGAGAGAGAGAGAGAGAGAGAGAGAGAGAGAGAGCAGTGCTCCACTTATGTTTTGCACACATAATGAGGTGAGAAATTCTAGGCAGGCCCAAGAAACGTTTTCAGTGTATTGGAATTTGATCTCTGTGAAATTTAGCAGTTCCATTGTAACAATTTTAGCTTAATTTCACATAGTTTTCTCCTGCATTGTTTTAAACTTATGCTAGTGTTTCTTTGCTAATAACACAGATGGCACCAAAAACAAGCCAGTGATATCCTGCATTTGTCAAAGTGCACACAAGGAATTAAATGAAAATTTACATAAAAACTTTTAATTTAGAGGTTATTTTATTTTTTAAATATAATGTTAGAGTAAAGATTTCACAAAGATCATTAGGATCTTAATTTTAAAAGTGGAGAAGAGACATAGCATCCATTGCCATTAAAATATATAATTTCCCAGGTATTAATATCAAATCATCCAGGTAAAGTTTTGTTCAATGGGGCCTTCTCAAAACATTGAAAGAAATATTTACCCAGAGTGTTTGTGTGTTAGTAAGTTTTGGTTTTTTTGCATACATATTAGCTAATTCTTTAAAGGTGTGTTGACTCCTTGAGGCCACTAGACATACACAGCTATAGTATTATTACCTTTATGCAATTAAGTAATAGTCTCCATAGGTTTATAATTTACTCTGAAGAAACAATTTTATTCGCTAAGAAAATAAGACTGAATACATGATCTGATTGATCATCTCTCATCCTGTCAAGTCTAAACAACCCAGTGATGGGGATGGGAGGTAAATATCATTTTAAATTGAGAAAAGAAGGTTGGACAGAACAGTTGTATTTTCCTTCAAAGTTGTCTTTTCCCATTCCTACATCTTAGACTGTCCTCCTAGCTTCCTAACCAGTCCCTTTGATTACAGTGCTTATCTTCCAAATCTAATGTCTGTGTTGATAGCTGATGTCTTTCTAAAGTAGAACATAAGTCATTTCTCAGCTCAGAAATAATCAGGATCTCTTCATTGTCTGATATCTTCTACAATATGTGTTGTTGAGTTTTATTCCTCTGTTCTCTCCAAACCAAATGGACCTACGGAACACTGAAGAAAACATGGGTGTGAAGCAGACTGAGTATGAACAACAAACTCACTACTTACACACTTCAGCAAATTACTTACATACTGTGGGCTTTGTTACTCATTTCTTGGATGGAAATGACAATAATAGTTCCACCTCCAGAGCTTTGGGGAGAACAAAGTGATCTAAAATATGCAAATGTCATGGGCAAATGTCCTGAAAGGACATGGTGGAATCATGAATTCAAGGCCACCCCGAGCTACATAGTAAGACCCTGTCTCAAAACAAAACAAAACAAAACAAAGCAAAATACATGCAAATGCATAGTGTAGCGCCTAGCATACAGTAAGCACACACTTAATGTCAGATGTTTCTATTATTACTGCCATATCTGTGATTTTTTTCCTACTGCCATTACAACCTGACACATCTCCTAGTGTCAATATATCAAATTACCACTCCTCTTCAAGGTCAGGGTCTGATGTTTATCTATCATAAAAATTGTATGATTATGAAAATGAAGGGTTATATTCCAAATTACTAAAGCACAGTATATTCTAGTCTTCAAGCCCTTCTCTTAGACTGCCTTGTAGCCTTTTTGCATGCAACCATGTCTTTTATTTTGCCCAT
>VMDO01015501.1:8074-50958 GCA_007922755.1 Pedetes capensis
GTCGGTATCCGACTCATAGCGACCCTCTGTACAACAGGGGAAACACTATTGTCAGTGCTTCTCTGCTGTTCATAGGGTTTTCAATGGCAGACTGATTTTTGGGAGGGGGTTGCCAGGTCCTTCTCCCAAGCCTACAGCTTCTGGTGTTCCCAGGCGGTCTCCCATCCAGGTACTAACCAGGCCTGACCCTGCTTAGCTTGCGAGATCTGACTGGATCGGACGCCACAGGACTATGGCTGCAGGCCTATCCCCAGGAGGACTCCCACCCAAATACTAACCTGGCCCGACCCTGTTTAGCTTCTAAGAATTGACGGGATCGGACGCCACAGTGGTAGGGCTCCAGGCAATATATTATTTAGACTTTACCAATTTTCCAATTCTGGTAAAATTAAATTCCAGATCAAGTGACTATTCAGGTTTTTTTCTCTCATTTCTCTCTTTTTGTCTAGAACAAAGCTATCTAATGGAATTGATCATGATGATGAAAATACTGCATACCTGCCCAGTCCAATATGATAGCTCCTCCACATATATGGCTATAGAAGCTTTAAATGAGGATAATGTGTATGAGAGAAGTTAATTTTTCATTTTATTTGATTTTAATTAACTTAACTTTAAAAATTTAATAGTTACATATGATTGGTGACTATTGTATGTAACACACAGAACAATTCTTTAATTTTTCTTATCAACATGTCCTTGACATTTTTGATAGTATTAATTATTTAATAGAGTATCACTTGACTTGGGTTGTCAGATGGCTTATCATGATTAGATCCAGATTATGAATTTTTGGCAATAAGATTTCAGAAGTGATGGTGTTCTTCACAGTACCTCATATCAGGAGGCCCAAAAGATTGTTTTCTTGATTACTTGTGAAGTGTATTTGGATTATTTCATTAACAAGCCTCCTGATGGATTTCTCCACTGTTAGCTAAGTATATTTCCATTTGCAATTATTAAGTATTTTATGGGAAAATACTTTGAGACTAAATATTCTTGATTCTTCAAATTTTCACACATTATTTTAATATTAATTGATGATTCTTCTCTAAGTCATTATCATGATTTTCATCTGCTGAAGGATTATTTCTTTACAAGCCATGCCATCATTACCAGAACCAAAACTCTGTATTATCATTTTAAACATGATTTCTCTTGGTCAAGAATGACTGATGGAATATAATTAGTTCAGCCACTACAGAAATCAGTACGGATGTTCCCCAACAAAACTAAAAGAAAACTACCATATGATCCCGGGTACATGCCCAAAGGAATCCAAGTCCACATACCCAGAAATATTTGCACATCCATGTTTATGCAACACTACAGTAACCAAGATATGGAATCAACTTAGATGTCAATCAGTTGATGAGTGGATAAAAAAATGTGGTACATACACACAATAGAGTTTTATTCAGCCATAAAAAAGAACAAAATTATATCATTTTCAGGAAATTAAATAGAACTGGAGATCATCATGTTAAGTGAAATAAGCCACACTCAGAAAACCAAATATTACATGTTTCTTCTCATATGCAAAATATAGACTTATATTATCTTATATATATATATATGTGCATATATATATACACATATATATACACACACATACATACATACACATTTGAAAGTATACAATGTGAAAGTAGAACAGAAAGTATCTGAGGGAAGGAAGGGGACCACTGGGAGGAGAGAAAGAGGATAAGTGAGAATAACAAGGTACATGATATACTTGTATAAAAGTCATAATAAAAGTCATTATTTTGTATATTAATTAAAAATAAAACTAAAAAAGAAAAATTCATGGAGAAGGACATCAGCTAGAATAAGTGAAATGTAAATGTATACATTGAGATATATAAATGGAATATGCCAGGTGAGGTGGTTCATGCCTTTAATCCCAGTGACTCAGGAGGCAGAAGCAGGAGGATCACAAGCTTGAGGCCAGAGGCAGTTTGCATAATTTAGCAGACCCGGTCTCAAAAGGTAAAAAGAAATGGGCTAGGGGTGCAGCTCATTGGTACAGCACTTGATAAGCATGGAAGCATGAGGCCCTGGGTTCAACCCCCAGTAGTGAAATAAATAAATAAATAAATAAATGTAATACATACCAGAAGTCAAATTAAATAAGGTCATTAAAATCCAGAGAATAATTTTCTTCTATTCTAGTATGCTTTTGTCATTATTATTTGTATGCACTTGCCATTTTGGTATATAAATTTTATATGTGCAGTTATTATTTAATCCTCACAATAACCCAATAAGTGTTATAACCATCACACAAATGAGTAATCTGAAGATTAGAGAATTATTAATGCCATGAGTCATACAAGTATTGATAGAATCAATATATACCACATAGGCCACGATGATTGAAAATAAGAATGTGAATGTAACTCAGCGAGAATTTTATTTGGACTTTTCCACTTTCTTTTAAAACTTAAAATTAGAAGAAGTAGTGTTATATTATTGAGGTATCCAGTTAGATAATTCCAGGACACCAAGCAAACAGTTCCATTGGTAATCAATGACAATGTGTTCAAAGATACAGATTGGGTTGTATTAGTATGAGAAAAAGAAGTAAAATATTCTGGGAAATATATCTAAAAGAAAAGACAAAAAAAAGAGAAGCATTTAGGTAATGCATATAAATGAAATTCTTTCAGATCCTTTTCTTGAAGCATGAATTTCTCAGAACATAATGAGATTTCTGGCTTCTCTATTGGGCCAGGTTATCCATACCAAGAAATACACGAATATATTCTGCCACTGTCTTTCCTTAAATATTTGTTTCTGTAACCAGTTGGGGGCATTGATTCTGACCTGAACTACTAATATAATTGAAGAGATGAAAATATGCTTACCCTAGATCTCTAAAGGACTTAATCCATCCTTAATTTTAGCCAAGGAAAATTGTATAATTGCAGGGCTAGAAATATGATATGTTGAGGATCTTACCACTAAAAGGCTTTCAATTCAGTGATGAGAATACAGAAATGTGAAAGGCTCACTTATATTAAAGAGCCTAGGTTAATAAGATAACAGTTATCTCTTGGCAGTATACTGTAAGTTAAAGGTGTTACACAAGCAAGGAGAGCTAGAAATGAGTGTGAGGAAGGTGCAGTGTGGCCTGTGGAAAAGTACACAATAAAAATGGCACTAGAGCACTGAACAGTTCATCAATACTGGAAGTTGTTACACCTAAAACAGATAACATAAGGTGTAACTCACAAGTATTCCAGAAAGGTGGGCAGTCATTCATCTTTTTCATTTCTAGTCAAGAAAATTGCAAGAAAGTATGACTGTTATTTTTACAGAAGTAACCTAGAAATACCCTATTTTATTTGAAAAAAGAATCATCCGTGTACTTAAGTATTTTACTGTTTTAGTGACAATTAACTTGTAACACACCTCCTTTTTCTTCAATGTGTCTCAACATTTTGGTGGAGAACAGCTGACCTCATGACATCTAACAATTATTCCACATTGAGCATCTCTTAAATTCTTGATCTGATATTGATTAGGTGACTTACTGTATGATCAGGCCATGTGAAATAGTTATATAAAGAATAATTGAGACTGACTTTACTGTTGCCTTTTTAGAATTAAGAGTTTATTAGTGTATGAAAGCATTTGGAAGTATAAGGAAAATGAAAAAGAAATATCCATATTAAGAGAGGAAACAAGAAGATTAGGTTAGAAATCTGAAAGTCACCCTAGAGGGAAAGGACCTCTTGAGTCCAAATCAGCTCACTGGGATGAAGGATACTAGACTGAGTCAATTCTCTGTCATAGCAGTGGGTGTCATAACAGTGATATAATATATTCTTAGATAAAAAGCCAACTGTGAGGCTAACCACAAATGGTATGATACTGACAGTGAGAGCTACATGGGATATGACTGGTGAGGAGAAGAATCATGATGCATAGAAATCCAGAAAGGCTATTTTCTGCCCAATCTTCAGCTCAGGGTTCTGCAACTGTTACTATTGTTAAATTCTTCATAACAAAAGTAAGCACTACATCAAGGAAACAAAATTTAAGGAGTGAAGTTAAAAATGAGCTTATTTTTTTCTTATCTCCCTATCCCCCTCACCACTCCTACCCAGTCTATAAATTTGTCCAGGAGAAGATGGATCTGGAACCTGGTCATTCTTATGCTATACATATTGTTTACTGGTCACTTTTAGCAGCACATAGTAGTCCCAATTTAGTTACTAAAATGTACAATCCCACAAAATTCCAAAGTAGCTTTAAAATAATCTTCACCCCTTCAATTTCAGGCTACTGTAGATACAAAGCCAGCAGTTGGGCAAGAAGTGTGGTCATTGCCTTAAGCTTTCCAATGAATCTCCTTAAATTCCTGCTCATTTGACTCTAAGTGAGGGATAGTTACACAAATATCTCATTCCAAAATTTACCCTCAGATGATCGACTCCCAATCTTTTTGTAATATTTTCATGTGTGAAAGGATTAGGAATTATGGATTTAATTAGTTTTTATTTGGCAATTTATTTAAAAACCATCCATCTAACTAATATTTATTCAATACTATCTGTGTCATACATGCAGCGTGTTAGCCCAAAGTATACAAGAAACAAGAGTTAGAGTTCTTACTCTGTTTAGATGAATATCAGAAAAGTGAAACCAAAAAATCACATAAGAAGATCATTAGTAGCTTAAATACTTAATGGAGTTTCACAGAGAGCATGTTATATGTATTGTGACTTAAGAGAGAATGACTTTCTGACAGGTAGAAAAGAGGGACAGATTACAACTACTGAACAATGTATAACTAAAATCAGTTGGTCAGATTATAAAGGAACCAGATATTGGAGAAAATATTTAGTATATGCTTGACCTGTAGTATCTGAAATGCATTTAATTTAGCACATTTTATCATGTGCCTGTTTCATCTGAATTATTTATAAGTTGTAAGAACACAGAAATGGGGATTGGTCATTGAGATGGTTAATCCTGATTGTCAACATGTTTGGGTTAATAATCACATACTACATTAGTAAAGCACATTTCTGAGTATCTGTGAAAGCATTTCCAGAGAAGATTAGGTCATGAGGGCTCTGACTTAGTCAATGGGTCAATGCCTTGATGAGTTCATAATATGATGGTGTTTTGGGGAGGTGATGAAATATAGGAAGTAGGACATAATTAGAGAAAGTAGGTCTCTAGGCATGTGTCCTTGAGGGATCTATCTTCTCCTGACCTCTTCCTCTATTTCCTTTTCTCTGTCTCCCGGGTGCCATAATGTGAACTACTTCTGTCTTCCCTGCCACAATGGACTAACACCTCCAAAACCATGAGCCAAGATAAATCTTTCCTCCCTTAAGTTGTTTTTGTCAGGTATTTTGGTCACATCAATGACAAAACTGTCTAGAACAGCCCTTCGGGGCTACCTAGTATTAAAACTCATTCCCTTAGAGAAAGACAGATATGTTTTCCCTGGCTCCTGGCAGGTAAACTATAGAAACTTCATTGAAACTCAATCAGTTACATAGTTTAACCAGGACTTCAGTTGGGAACCAACAAAGCAAAGACATAGGGAGCAAATTGAAGTGCTTCTACCCATGGTGATGGCCTGCATCTCCTGACAATGAAGGCAGTGGTGACTTAGAACAATCAGACCTGGTATAGTAGGTCAGATTCTTTTTGTGTCATCTTCTTGGATGTAATTCTGACACACTTCACTTGCCTAGTTCAGCTTCTGCACATTTTCTGAGATTGGTCCTTAAGTCTTTCCAGTTATTCTTGGAGTTATCCAGTATTCTTTTCATAAACTCCTTTTCTGAATAACTTACTCAAGCTTTGTCACTGTTATTTGCAATCAAGGACCCTGACTAATGAATGTGTTTTTATTTCTTATTCTCTCCTGTTAACACAATAAGCATTCAATTGTTGAATTGGATTGAATTGAAGGTCTGTTGCCAAATTCTGAAAGGCTTCAAGTTTTCACTGAACTATTTTGTTTTTTATTTTGTATGCAAATGGACATTGTGAAAAAGTTTTTTGTTGATGTTGTTCTCAATATTCTCTCTTTCTGAAAATCTCACTTTCTCTCTTTCTCTCTTTCTGAAATTCTCTCTTTCTGAAAATCTCTGAAAATTTTGCCAAGTATCCATGACTTGGCAAAAATCTCCACACAAGTAATGATATGATGTCTATCTCTACTTCCATTTTCCTTCATATGTTTTCAGTTCACATTTTCCATTGCTTGATGTTTATTTTCATGTGAGTATGCTGCCAGCACTCCAAGTGTAGCATTTAAATTTTTAAGTTTCCAATTATTACTTAAATTAGTTCTTTTTCTTGATTTCCACATTTTTCTTAACTTTATGTCAAGGTTCAAAGCCCTAGAGTCATCTTTGACTCATTTTTCTCTCCTTATAATCCCTCATCAAATCCAACTACTCTATGGTTCAGAAACTTACCACTGAGTTCCTAGGTTGGATCTTTAGTCTCTTTGACTTTACAATTCCTATTATACTCTTGTGGGATATAATCTTTCTGGAGCACTCTGAGAGATTCCCAGAAGTAAAGAGTCATATGGAAAAATAACAAGAAAAGAAGTCCTAGGCTACTGTTGCAGCTCTATCAAGAAGGATTTTGTCTAAACATGAGAAGGGACAAGTTAAATTTAAAGATAACTTTGAAGAAAACATTTCAGAGCCAGGGACAGTGGCATATGACTATATTCTCAGTGATTCAGGAGGCTGAGGCAGGAGGATAGGAAGAAAGAGTCCAGAGGTGACCTGTGCAACTTAATGAGACCTTGTCTCAAAAAATAATAAAAGGGGCTGTGGGTGAAGCTCAACAGTGCCTAGCATGCACAAGGGCCATGGTTCAACCCCCAAGTCCTGCCAAATAATTTCAGTAGAGTAGTGGTAGTGGATATGAGGTAGTAAGGGATTATAAGAGTGTGGTATGAAAGTTAGGGCTGGAAATGCAAACAGTTTCTTAAAAATATGAGAAGGCAATAGCAGGAAGGGGCACTACAGTGAGGGTAATCTGTACATATGCAGTGATTGGAAAACATGAGAATTGGTAACAGAGTGCATGGATTCACATCCCAGCACCTTTATTCTCCTCCCCCCCCAGCTCCCTGACCTTAGGCACACAGAGATTACTTCTCTGTATGTCAGTTTCTTCATCTTTGAAATGGAACTAATGCTATCTCAATGAAGATTAAATGTGTTTATATGTAAAAGTACCTCTGAGAGAGTCAGTAGGATAGTAAGATATCAAGAAATAGTTCTAAAGGTAAATTTCTTTCTTTTTTACCTAATGAAAGACGAAAGCATATTTTAAGAGGTGTAAATAAGAGGAAAGGTTTAAAACACTGGAAAAGACAGAAAAGGTTAACAGAGCTATATTTGTAAGATGAAGAGAAGATGATATAGCCCAGATGTGTAAGATTGGCTTTCCACATATAAATGACACTTTTTACCTAAAACTCAGAGGAAAAACAGCTCACAGCATTCTAGGATGAAGAGGAAGATGTGATGAACAGGCAGTATTGTGCAATCCATACATCGTCTTACACGGCCAGAGAGAATAGGGGAATTGTTAAGGTGCTGAACTAGAGACAGAAGGATCTTTACAATCTTCACTGGGATCATTAGTAATCACTTTGCTCTCAGCCAAGTAAGAGAGACTGAGCTGGTTATGACATTCCTAGGCCACCCATCTTCAACATCTAAGTCCTCCTCCATCCATAAAAGAATAAATGTGCCAGTTCATCAGCTCCCCAAAATTTTCTAGTATGACTTGGTACTTGCCTCTTCTTGTAGGATTTGCAGTATACAGTGTATAGTTAGTAGAGAGAAAGGAGAAAGGATAAGCTCTGGACATAAATTTATATGGCCTTATTTTCTAGAAGAAGCTTCATAAAATTTTTGTTGAAAACCTATGGGCCTTCCCTCAGTGTGGTTTGGAAACATTTACGCATCCCAGATAGGTATGTAAATTGGAGAATTACATCACATTACACACAGATGTACACGTTGTCTGCTCTGGGACTGTCTGATTTTACCCTTCCCACCAGGGAACCATGCCAAGAAACTTTGGAGAAGCAGACAGGCAATGGGCCTTAAGAGGGAGGGGGGGTTCCCTCTCTTTTGTTCCTCTCCCACAAGTTAGTCACTATTGGTCCCAGGATCAATTCAGTTCCAAATGTCAGTGTCTCACAGGCCAACAGCCACCACCCACTTCTCTGTAGAGTGGCTACTGAAATGGTGGTGCCATGGGTCAGAAATCAGAACACACTAAAAACAATGGCTCATGAGTGAGAAAACTGATAACCTCTCAGAGAATTTTGGCAACTATCTATCTCATTTCCTTCAAATAATCATCCAGCTGGTCAAGAGAGATAGGGTTCATAAACCCCATTTTATAAATAACAAAGCCTAGAAACACTGAACAGTTTCTTCCCATGATATTCATTATGCTTTAGGACAGCTTCCATGAACTGAGTTTAGTGGCTACTTCTACAAAGGAAAACAAAGTAGGAAAATTTACCACCTACTAACATATCTTGATAACTATGCATTCAGAGACTGAAATCTAATAATCTTTGTATTCTCAGCATTTACCCAAATATCTGGCATGGGATTCTGAGTTGGTTATCAAATATCTAAATATATCAAAACCAAACTAAATGGTATGCTTTATCATCTATTTCTTTGGGGTATTCTTATTATTGTCACCTCAACTGAAATGAACAGATACAATTTCACTGTATTATAAAAACCCAAGAGCTACCAAGCAAAATATTGACCCAACAGTAATCTAAGTAACTTTACCTAGGAAACTTTTTCATTCTTTCACTGTCTCCAACTACTATATCTCTAAGGATGGGTAAGGTACACTGAATGTATTCCATTTTACAAGTTTCCCCAAGAACTGGAATCATGCCATCTACTTCTTCCTGTATCTCAACACATTTCCCAAACTTCTTTAAATACTAGCAACAAAAGGAAAAGAAAGCCTGGGTGACCATATTTAGAATCCTGAACACTACTTTTTACTAATACAGAATTCAACCAAATTATAAAGCCACAAATAATTTCTGGACAAAGATAATGCACATGGTTTTGTCCTAGAAGCTATAAGAAATATAAGATTTTTAAACAAACTATTTTATATCTTCATGCTTACTTGTTAAGTAAATAATGTAAACAAATATACAGTATGAAAAAAATTAGTGTACGTGTGGATTGTAAAGCTAACAGGAGAGTTCAGGAAAAAAAAATGCACATCATAGTGCAGCCAGGCATTTGTAGGAAAGGTAGTGTTCATCAAAAGGGATGCTGCGTCACTTTTGCTACCTTACTTCTCAACCGTCTTCACCCTAGTGCTATACATACCCTGACTGAGGCAATAGGCCTGGCATTACTGGATAGCAGAGGGAATAGTTTTTGCAAAACATAGCTCCATAGCTGGAATTTTTCCTTTGGTAGGACACTTTCAGGTTTGCTTCCATTTTGATTATATACAAGTCCTTCAGAAAAATTATGACCTGAGTCCAATCAATGAGATATGAAAGGAAAAGGAAAGGAATTAGGAAAGTTTAATTCTTAATAACACCCAAGCCTGTCAGGGTAAAGATGGTCACAGAAAGTAATCAGAGAGATCACAGTGACACAATATCCAAGCACACCAGGTACAATGAAATCTCACCAATTCATGTCATCTGGACACACAATCAAACTCCCATTCTCCAACCAATAATGCATGCACATACCAGCATCGACTCGTGTTATTCACTCTACGGGCAATGGAAAACAATACACTAAAGAGCTAGTCTGCCTTATTAGAAAATCTCTTCTCACCTCAGTATGTTTTCGATTTCCTTTCTTCAAGCTCTCTAAAGCTTTCATCTCAGTCATTTCCCAGATTGCTTGTGGCATCAGATTTTTTTTCTCATTCTTCTCCCACCATCCTATTGGCAGTCCATTAATTCGAAGTTAGAGAGAAATATATAGGTGCTGCATTTGAATTATTTATAACAAACACAACCATGCTATAGATATTGACAATTCATCCCTAACTGTCATGTGAAAATAATTATTTGGAAACTCCTCAGCAATGACAGCAATAAATAGAGAAGTTGGATTTTTCAGAAGTCTAAAGTATTTAAGGGAAACAGACATACGTGCATACTGTTGGTCCCTATGTTCTGAAGTCTTTCTTTCCTAAAAACTTAAAATGTTTTGCTAAGTCCTCCACTTGACTCTAGAGCTAAAAAAACAGAAGGAAATCCACATTTGGAGGAACCTTCACTCCCACCATCCCCCACCTGAGCTTAATTTCCGAAGACCGACACAAAAGGCATATTATATGTTGTCAACTCCATGGCCTGAAGGTACCTGACTGGAACTGGGAGCCCGTCCAGTGCAGACAGAAGGAAAATATTACCCTTCTATTAAAGAGGCTGTGCTGAAGGATTAATCATTAAATAAATAGCAACAAGCCAGGAGGTTTGCAAGAGGAACAGAATCCCACCCCATGTTCTCAATTTTTCTGGGATTCAGGGTGGAAATTATTACAGGAATAGTTTGGAAGGGGCTTTACTAACAACCACCTTTCAGGGCAAGATGGAACGAAGCATGAAACCTCAAGTAGGACCCAGTCAAGAGGGAAGTTCATACCCAAAGCCCTCCAGAGAACATAGGTTCCTTTTGTCTAGCAGCAGACATCCATGGATAAGATTGATACAAGCTGAGAAAATGCTCATAGCCTGGTCTTGTGCTGCTGTGAGACTGTAAACAAGTCACTTAACTTTTTTGAGCCTTGGCTTTCTCAATTTAAAAGTGGATTTGTCACCCTTATATCAGATATGCTATAACTAGTCACACATAGAAAATTAAAAATCCTGTCACTGGAATCTTTAAGTCTCCTCAGGCCTCCCTACTATGAAGACAGATCCAAAACAGTGCTGTCTCTCTTAAGAAAAAACACTTCTGTAATCTGAGCCAAGAGACCTCAGGCATTTTTCTTAACCAAATAGAACATTCATTCGTCTTCTGTTAGAAACTGAATCAAGCATTGCTTTATGAATGGCCTCACTTCGGGCTTGCAACATGCATGGTCTAGTCCATATAACTAGATGGTGTTGAAAAGATATAGACATTTCAGGAAACATGTTACTTCAGACATGATTCCCTATTTAAAAAGAAAAGAAGAGCTTGAACAAGAGTCTTTACCTACAATTGGACTTTATCTGTCTCCTATGTTAATTTTATCTATTCATTTATTCTGACAAAAAAATATCTAAAGTGTGCTGGGCTCAGAGCTCAAGGCTATGTAGAATACATGAGAACCATGAGACATAGCCTCTGGATTTATGGCAATTTTCAATACATGCCTAGTATAGTTAAGGAGAGAAAAAGATAGCACAAATAAAATATGTAAATCAAAATATAAGACAGAACTTGGAAGGCGACTTGAATGCTACATGTGCATAGCAGCTGGGGCAGAAATGTGACACTGCTTTTCTGAGTCCAGGGTGACCTTTGTGGACAGAAATAGTAATGGTCACTATGGTGCCGGTACCTGATATTACGTGAGGGGCCACAATGTCAGAGGGCATCACTTAGGATGCTGATGTAGGTGGTGACATGTGTTTACACATGCACAGATCCATTCGCTCAAGGACCACTTGGAAGTTCAAGTGGGCCCAGCCTCAGGCCATAACCTGATCTGTAATATTAGACTTTAATCCTGCACTCAAAGTCAGAATGGGGAGATAGAGAAATGTTACAAGGACTCTTTTCTACGAAGTAACCATAAAGAATGGGGGAGACTACTTTCTAGTTCTGAAAATTGCTGAAGTGTCTTTTGCATAACACAAATTGTATAATATGTAGTTGAATGGTCATATCAAGGTAAAAGACTTTGATAGTTTTAGGCATGGCATAATTCATGATGATATCATCTCTATGCGCATCAGAAAAGGAAAGGAGTAAAAGTCTACTGTCATGGGAAACTATACATCTGGCTTATCAAAGGGGTATTAAAATAATCCCAGAATCTGTGCATTCTATACCATGGCAAGAATTGAGAAAGACAACTCTCCATGAGTGGAGAAGAAAGAAGAAGGAGAAAGAAAAGATTGTGAAGAAGGGTCTATTATCAAAAGACAGGCCAATGAGAATCTATTTTAGTTGCCTCCTCCCCCTAGGCCCTACATGTATGCTTTGAACAAGAACGGCCTAATTTTTCCCATTTGGTGGCCTTTGGATGTCGCTATTCCATCCTTGCCTACAGCCATAGCCCTGTGGCATCCAATCCCATCAGATCTGGCAAGCTAAGCAGGGTCAGGACTGGTTATTACTTGGATGGAAGACCGCCTGGGAACACCAGGCGCTGTAGGCTTGGGAGAAGGACCCAGCCACCCACTACCAAAAATCCGCCATTGAAAACCCTATGAAGAGCAGAGAAGCTCTGACAATAGTGTTTCACCTGTTGTATGTATGGTTGCTATGAGTCAGATACTGACTTGACAGCACCTAACAACAACAACAACATTCCATCCTTGTTTTGACTGCCAGTTGTGAGAGCAAAGTACCATCATAAATAGGAAAGGAATCAAACATGACTGGTGTAGCATTTAAACAATGATTAACTACACACAAGCCTAAAAATGATAAAGGAAATATATATATATGTATGTATATGTATGTATATATATATATATACACATATATATACATACATATATACATATATATACATATATATATATATATATATTTCATATTGTTGTTGTTGTTAGGTGCTATCAAGTTGGGCCAAACCCTCATAGAGATTTCAATGGCTGATTGTTTTAGCATTGCTTTGGGAGTAGATTGTCATGTCCTTCTCCCATATATTTCATATATATGTATATATGTGTGTGTGTGTGTGTGTATACATACATAAATATACACAAAGAAAACTATACCTTGATTACATTATACATGCATATATATACACACATACATATACTTCTATATGAATGGAATGAAAGGGTGTGATTAAATGTTAAATGAGTAGATTAAATGATGCATGCTCAAAGATGCCCTCCAAAAGAAATGTTGGCAAAATCCTGAATCAAGAGATAAAATTCCATAGGGGAAAAAGAGAGATGAAAATAAAATTCTGAGGAATGGAAAAGAGTGGAATAAACCAAGAGCATATATGAGGACATTCTCAGTAAGGAGAACAGTTTTTATAATTTAACCAAAACTTTAAAGATGAGAATTCATCTTTTGAGAGGTAAATATTAGACAAAATGATTTCCTTCCTCTAGGTCTTCAGAGTGTAATATCTGATTTTGGGACCACAGCCTTCTGATTCTTTCCTCTCTTGCTCCCTTTTATTCCCATATCAGTGTCACTTTGGCAGAGAAGTTTCCTAGGACACTTAAGTCAGTTTGCCCCTTTTATACTTCTGGCATAACAGTCATATATTCCTCCAACACTTGTTTACCATCTGTCCTAAAACTGTCATGTCTACAAATACATGCATCAAACAGTGCCTAACACAGTGTAAATTTTAAACTAATGAAAAGGGTGGGCAGGCGATCATCAGATTCTTAATACTGAGATCCACTTGCAAAGAGTGATGTCATTAATATAAAAAGAAAACAATAATATAAACAATATAAACAATATAAACAATAATATAACAACAATATAAACAATAATATAAAAAGAAAGCAAGTCCTCAAGAAGTCAGAATCTAGTGGTGGCAAGAGAAGCCATGCATAAGATGAAATACAATGCAATGCTATAAAACGCTTAAGAGACACACACAGTGCCATTGAAAGCATGAAAGGAAGCATAAACACTGCTGGGAGGGTCAGGGTAGGCTGCACAGAGGAGGTGAGCTCTTCCCTGAGACTTAAAGGATAGGAGGAGTGCTCAATCTTTAGCTAGCAGAGAGTAAAGCAGAGGATTTAAAATATGAGTAGTGAGTGTAGTGAGCAGTAGATTAAATTGGAGCTCAGAGATCCTTTGAATTGTGGCCTTTGTTTTATCTACAGAGAGTCACAGCCAGAGCATATTGCCACAAGTTGAAGTCTAAATTGCTTTAGATCACAAGTTCCCAAAGGGTAAGAACCATGTCTTTGGTGTGTTCTCTCAGAACTTCATGCCTCCTACACTGTGGGTGTTCAATAAATATTTAATAATAATGAGCTGATTAATTGAGAGCATTCATGTTCCATATGCATGGCTAGATCTCTCTTTTCACTTTAATTACTATTGCTTTAATCATCATTAAATCGCATTTCTTAGATAGCAGTTTGGTTCCTTGTCAAATGCTCTGGCTGCCTGAGTTCCTAGCCCTCAGGTAAACAGCAATAGAAGAGAATAACACTGTTCTTACCTTGGTGAATGATTTTGTGACACTGCCTACATACAAGTGAAGCAGTAGAATGCTGGAAGGACACGTGCTGAGATATAACATGTGAACTGGTGTAGGAGAGGACTCTTGATACTAGAAAATGTAGAGGATAGCCTGGCAGGAATCAGGAATCCAGTGCACAGTTTATCACTTGGCAGAGGCGAAATAAAACCATAAAGAACTCTTCCAACAAATATGGCAAGGAAAGAATGGGTTCTTGGCTTGATGATGGCATCTAGGGAGAGAACAATGACTAGTCTCAGTAACACATGTGTTTCTTCTGGACCGGATGAATCCAACATGACAGGGGTGAGGAATGGAAACACTCTTGTATGTCTGAGCTTTTCTGCCAGCAAGATCATCAATGACAGGTTCGCTGCAGATCATAAAGCTCAATCTCACCTCAGCTGAGCAAAGCATAAAAGGCAGCTATGGCTCTTGGGGACCAGTGAGGTCTAATGCAGAGAAGTAGCACTCCACCATGTTGCAAATTTCAGCCAGATAATGAAGCACATGTAAAAGAAGATCAAAGTAGAAAGGAATAGAAAACAGGAGAAGAGTTAAGAATACTTAAACATTTTTTAATCATCAAGAGTGGAGAAAGTACTTATGAGGAAAAAAGACCAATTTATCTGCCTCTGATGCCACCCAGAGCCAAGCGTGGAACAGAAAATCACTACATATCAAGTGTGAGACTAGAGTTTTCTGGCAGTCATCCTGAACAATCTTAATTCATATTAATAGGTACTAACTATTGTTTTCTCTTCTTCCATTCTTGACCCAGTAAAGACTGTATGCATAAAATATCGATAGCAATAATTTTCAAATATAATTCAGATTGTATTACTCTCCTGTGTAAATGTCCCCAGTCACTTCCCATGGTATAATTCTATGATTAATATTACTCAGGGGTCTCAAAATAAGAGCTTAGAGAGACTACATCGTAAGTGTTAAATGTATGTTTTGAGATAGGAGGAGCCTCTCAGAATTGGAGTGTGTGTGGACCATTTAAAGAGCACTGATGCTGCTTTCCTCCAGCCTTGTGTAGCCATGTGGAAATGTAAACCGATAATTGATACAACTCCTAATTTTTGAACACACCTTGGATATTTAAACTTTTATGTGATGTCTAATTTGGGGATATTGGATCAAATTCGTAAAGTACAGTTCATGCCAAGCAAAATGTATCTGCATGACTGTTCTGGCTTCTAGCTGCCAATTGGCCTCCTCTGGGATAGGGTTTAGTCCCTTCTGCAATTAGTGTCACCTAATGTTATCTCATGATTACTGACATAGGGGTTAAAGTTGTAGGAAATGTAATCAGTGTTATGAAAAGCAAATGGCCAGGCCAAAGGGTAAAGCTTATATCTTGGAAGTTTAGAGAATAGTATCCAGAGCTGAGGAAAAGAGAGTAAGGTAAGAGGGCTCACTGGAATTGTCAGTATGTTATAGCAACAAAGACAGGTCTGTGAGACTTTAAGTTTTCCAGAAACTTTCCTAAGCACCAAGACAAACTAATGAGATGGGCTTGCCAGGCCCTCATTGCAGTACTTAGCATTCCTGGCATCTAACTAGACAATTTTATCTCTGTATTCATATATGAAGATGCAATAGAACTCAGAGGAGTACAAGCATACTATTAACCAAATTGTCAATAACTATCCCTTTCAAGGGTCAAGTAGATATGTGATCTTGAGGAACATGCCCTTACTGACTATGGTACAAAAATATACTTCTTGATGACACTCCTCAAAATCAATCTTTAGAGTTGGGGAGACAAGACATGGGTACTTGATGCATTTTGAGGTAGTACCAAGGAGGAAATCCCAAGTGAGAGGCACATTTAATCCACAGTAGGAAAGTTTAGAAGCTTAGAGAGGGAATAAGCCAGTAGGTGTAATCAGAAATCTTTTGAAGAAGAGGTAAGACATAAGGAAAAGAATGGATTGATGTTTCCTTCATTAATTCAAGAAATGTTTATGGCATGCTAGAAATAGGTCTAGATGTGGGGGATATAATGGAGAAAACAGCAGAGTTCCTAGTGGAGTTTATATTCCAGAGCATGCATTCCCAACTCATAGTCTGTGGCCTGTTAGAAAGTGGACCACAGAGCAGGTGAGTGGTGGGTGAGCAAGGGAAGCTTCATCTATATTTACAGCTGCTTTCCATCACTGGCACTAACACCTGAATACCATGGAAAAGCTGTCTTCCACAAAACCAGTTCCTGTAACAAAAATATTGGAGACTGATATTCTAGTGTAAAAAATAAACAAGTTGCCAAGTAAATTATCTCAGACAATTATTAGTGCTAGGAAGAAAATTTAAAAAGGACAATAGAATATTCATGGACTAGTGTGACTAAAGTTTGACATCTCTTAGGAGAAGGCACCTGATGTAAGACCTGAAAGATGGAAATGAGCCAGTCAGAGAAAAGTCTCAAGGAAAGGCATCTCAGCAAAAAGAATAGGAGATAGTAGGTGATAACAAGCCAAGTGTTCAAGAAAGGAGGTGGGAAGTTGGTAGTACTATGAGATGAGACCACAGGGTAGCTAGGAAGGGGCCTGCAGAATCTAGAGGCATGGTCAGAATTTGGGCTTTATTCTATTTTTAATAGGCAATGGTTAGAGTATTTAGACAGAAGATTATTATTATGTAAGTAGTGTCTTTAAAAGCTCTTACTGGACATTGTGTGAAAATGACTTTAGGGACAAAGAATAAAAAGATACAGACCTCCTAGAAGGTGAATACAATAGAAGAGGCAAAAGATTAAAGTGTCTAGCATTGGATTTAAGAGTGATGAGCTGCTATACAAGAGCTGGGGCAAATAAATAAGATAGAATAATAACATAAGGTATTTTGAAAGTCAAAGTCTAGCCAAGAATGGTGGTGCATATCTGTAATAGCAGATTTAGGATGTTATGGCAGTAAGATTATGAGTTTGAGTGTAGCCCAGGCTGTATGGTGAGTTACAGGCCAGTCTGGGCTACATATCAAGAAAGTGTCTTAAAAGAACAATCAAACAAACAACAATAACACAAAAAATAGAGAAGAAGCAGAGCAGAAGAAAAGGAGGAGGAGGAAAGGGAAAAGGAGAAAAGATTAAAAAGCAAAGGTCAAAGTTTGCAAATTAATTCTATTCTTAAGGAAAGCATTAATGGTTCTGACTACAGGACTGAAATGTCAATAGAAAAATAATTTATTTGCCTATCGTGTTTACTATCAATTTCCATGCACTGAACATAAACATTGTGAAGAACTTTGTCTTATTTCCCAGAACTACAACACTGCCATCCCCACAAGATAATTAAGTATTCTGAACGCAGATACCATACTAATTTGACTTTGAACACACAATTATTAGCATATAGTAGGCTATCAATCAGTGGATAATGAATGACATGAATAAATGAAAGAACAATACACTGGACAAAAAACAAAACAGATTTAATGGGAAGATAATAGAAGAGTAACAGGCAACAAGGTTGCTACAATAATATAGACTTGAAGAGTTAAAGGACCAAATCAGAAAGAAGGAATGGAGTGACGAAGAATACAATCTATATTTTGAAGGGAATCAACAAATTGTGGTAAAGTGGTGGCTAAAATTGACAAAGAAGAAAAAGATGACTAAGATAGATGGGGTAGATTAGCAATTCATATTATACCACTCTCCACCCACATCCCCTGAGCAGTGTGCTACCCTAGTCTGCAGAGTTCAGACAACTGAAAACCACATTGACCAGGGATCCTTGCAACTAGAGTTCTGGAGGGATATAGATTTGGCCAAGGTGATACATTGGCATGATATTTGAAAGCAGAGTTGGAGTGGAGGCTGCACTGCCTGACTTTGTTATTTTGCTGGCAAGCACAGTAATGGAGACATTTGGTTTTTTAATGGCAGCATTTAGCAGAGGTCTCAGGGTCCAATAATTGCTTCATGCATGTCAACAGTCAGGAAGCTGGGCCTCCATTTTGCTGATGCAGATGACACCAGGTTTAGTTGTGACAATAATAATGGCTTCTTAATTACAGTAGTTTTCTGGTGCTGACCACTTCTGGGTTATGACAGCTTCAAGATTTTGCTAGTGTTGACTACCATAAAGGATCGGTAGCTTCTTTGGTGGGCAGATATGGTATGGTGGTCTTGGGAGTCATTCCTGAACATTTAATACATATTTTGTTTCTTCAGCCCTCTGTATAATTTTGTGAGTCATTTAATGCCCTCATGATTCTCCTACATTGTTTAAATTAGCCAAAATGGATGTCGTTCTCTGTAACTGAGCCACGAGATATACAAAGGCTATTTCTGGATCTGAATATAAGGCACTGGGAAAATGGAGAGTGCATGATAAAAAGGTAGAGAAGAAAGTAGAAACTGAAAGAGAAATAGAAGATATTTTCTTGCTCTAAAGAGTTGAAATAGTTTGATGAGGGAAGTGGAGCCAAGATGGAGCAGAAAACCTTCAGGACATCTACAAGGCAACAAGAAAGTATAAGTAAATCAAAATCCTGGGAGTTGATCACAGAAGCACTGAGCAACCTGCACTAGCAAGGGGGGCTCAGGAAGCAGGCACTGCCCTACTAGGAGGTAGGCATTTCCTACAGGATTGCTGAAAGCAGAACGATACATTGGTAAGTGTTCCCACAGCAACTTAGATTAATTCAAATGGTCTGTATATGTGTTTTGAACATTGTCATCAAGAGGAAGCATGAGATTGGGCCACTGGTTAGAAAGTCTGCCTTGCTTGTGAATCAGAGCCACAGACCCAGTGCCCATATAATGTACCAGGAATGCACAGGGCATTCTGGAGTCTCCTTTTAGACAACAGTAGGACAAAAATGCCTTCCCAAAAGAATTTGAATAGATTGAGAAAAATCCTATAGAGTAGGGTATTATAAATTGCTTTCTAAATGGAACATCAGGATGATTTACAGATTTATGGAACTATCTTGGGTTTGGCAATGTCTTAGGTTTCCAGACTGCTTTTTGCCAACTTTAAGGATTACACAAGAAGAATATCGATATGAAATAGAAGAAAGGGAGAAATGAATATGACCATGAATCTGTGGATAGATTTTGCAAGTGTTTTTAATTTTTTATTTTATTCATTTGTTTATACATTTGTTTGTTTCTGTTCATACTAATCTATTTCACAAAGGACTTCAAAAAGAAGTATGAGCCAGCATGGTGGCATATGCCTGTAATCCCAGTGAATTGGGAGGCAGAGGCAAGAGACACAAGTTGGAGACTAGAGGCAGCCTGTGGAACTTAGCAAGACCCTGAGTCAAAATAAAAATTAAAAAGGAGCTAGGGGTACAGCTCAGTGGTAGAGCACTTACAAAGTATGTGAAGGGTTCTGGGTTCAATCCCTCAGTACCATGAGAATATGAGAGAAAAAGAAAGGCAGGCAGGCAGGCAGGCAGGCAAGAAGGAAGGAATGAAGGAAGGGAAAGAGAAAGGAAGGGGGAACGAAGGAAGCAAGGAAGGAAAGAAGGGAGAGAAAGGAAGGGAGAAAATTATGCAGAATATATTCCATGCTCTTTATACTTTTATTTTTAAAGTATGTGTTGATCATTATCTTGATAATATACAATATCTGTTTCATATCCTACATCCTTATCGGTGCTCTGTCTATACTAAATTTGTAAAGAATTTTTGATAAAAGAAAACAAAATATACAATCATCAACATATTTAACACACAGACCTCATTCTCCCATGGAATAGTGTATAAATCACCCATTCAAATATGATTACTGTGGCAATCAAACCACCTCCAGAAACTGTTGTAAAAGAAAACACACTCCCTCAGCTGATGCTCCTGCCTGCAATGACTCATAGACAAAAGCTACAGTCTGCAACTCATTGTCGGGCTGTCAGGTTCTGAACTCATAGGGACAGTTGATTTCATTTGTCCATCCTCAAGTTGCAATCACTGGCATCTAGGTGTTACAGAGACTTCTAAGTAGAAGATAAATGTAACACTCTAAAAAAGGAAGGGAGAAGGAGAAATTAACACAGGTTTCCAATGCATTTTAGCATAAAAGCACAACAGTGCTCTGTATAGCTTTCAGTTTGGGAGTTACCGAATTTCAACCTGAACATGACCCATAAACTTCGCCTGAATCCCTTGACAGTGTATATAGCAGGGTTCTGCACCATGTAGCAGCTACTCACCTAATTATCATAGAAGTTTGAAGGTCAAAGGAACAATAAATATTTGGCAAGGTGTTAATAATCCAGATCTCCATATCATCTATTTATGTGGCTAACCATCAGCATTTTTATGAAGTAGTTTTTATCTTTCAAAATAATTCAGTGATGACAAAGGAGAGCATACTGTGAGATCAAAATAAAGAAGCTTTATAAAATGCAGAGAGGTTATGTCACAGCTAGATCCTGGGAGTTCAAACATCTCTATTAATCCAATTTTTGCAAGGATTATGATAATGATGATGGCAATATTATGGGTTAAATCATGTCTCTCTCCCAAGACTCATATTTTGAAGTCCTAACCCTCAATACTCTATACTATGATATTATTTGAAATTGGGGTCATTGCAGATATAATTACCTAAGAAGAGATTTTAATGGGGTAAGGTGGACCTCTAATAAAATGTAACTGATGTCATACAAAGATGAGAAATGTGGACAGAGACATGCACACAGGGAGAGTGTCATGTGAAGATGAAGACGAAAACCTATAAGCCAAGGAATGCCAAAGATTACCAACAGACCAACAAAAGCTAAGAGAAAGGGATGGAATGAACTCTCCCTCTCAGCCTTTAGAAGGACCTGCTGGGACTTCTGCACTGGAGAACTGTGGGACAGTAATCTTCAGTTGTTTAAGCCACTCAGTCCATTGTACTTTGTGATGGCAGCCCTAGAACACTGGTGCAGGAAAAGATGTTAACCATAACCACAGACACCTAATAACATTAACATACTTGTCTAACTCTTTTAAAGTTCTTTACCCCAAATAAAGAAAAAAAGATGGAGGGAAAAGAGTTTTATTTTAAATAAGCTGATGGAATTGTCAGGATTTACCCGCAACTTACTGCAAAACATAATGAAGAAGCCAAGACTGGAGATTTTATGACCTTTAATTCCTGGCTTATGTTAGGGAAGGGATGGTTTTAGCTCAGTTGGTAGAGTGCTGCTCTGCATTGTCTGAGGACATAGGTTCCATCCCTAGCACAGAAACAATGGGAGAAGGACCTGACAGCCCATTCCCAAAACAATCAACCACTGAAAACCCTATGAATACTAGAGAAGCACTGACATGGTGGCAGGGATGGCACAGTGTTGGGTAGTATTTAATTCTGTTGTATATAGGGTCACTATGAGTCAGATCTGACTGTATGGCACCTAACAACAACTATGCTGGGGAAAGGAATCAGAGAGGAGGGAAGGAGCACAACTTCTAGGTAGTCACTCTTCAATAAAATATTGAAGGAAATAGATGTGATAAACCCTGAGCAGAGTGGGACTGTGGTAAGTAGAAGCAACAATGGCAACAGTAACAGCGTCTTTGCTTCCAGAAAGTTTTCTCATTCTCATTGGATGTTCTCCTGCAAATGTGAGAGATAGTAACAATACATATTAGTAACACTTTTTGCAGATAGAGACACTATCAAGTAAAATGAATCCATTCAACTCAGGCCAGGTTATTGTGTTTTCCAGTAAACTATGCTTGAAAAATCTGTGGAGGATTTTATGGAGGAATATAGTTACAAAAATAAATAAGGAGTCATTAGATTGCATTCAATTCCCTCCCAAAGGTTCAGAATCCTTGAGCAGTGACCCACCTGAGAGATCACTAAGGAGTCCAGGGACTTGGTATCTAGTTTGAAAAGGTCTGGAGTAGAGGTTCCCAGTGGCTCCTCTAGCTCTAGCAGGAAATGAATAACCTGGGGAGAGAGTGGTATCGGGGCCTACTCCCATCAGTCTCCCCAAGCAGAGTTGTTGGGGCTCTGTAGCCACAGCCTCTGCACACAGGGCTCCATCCTGGCTTATGATGGTAGCAGCTCAGGGCAAAACTCTAGGAAAGATTGTATATTGCTGCAATTATAAATAGCAAGCAACACTCTGGTAGCTCCAGTCTTCCTTGGAAATCCTTTATTATTTTGTCACCAGGACATTTATCTTATCTTTCAAAAAACCCTTTTCTATTTTCATTGTATGTCTTCTCCAGGAATAATAAGACAAGTTTACCTCCCACTCTGTGGAGAGACAACTGATTTAATCTACACTTGCTTTGGTCTGTCTCAGCCAACTCTTTTCTTCTCATCTTCCACATTTAGTGGACAAGTCCTCCTTCTCTGTCCCCTGATTGATTTTATGACTTGCATCTTATTTCTGTTCAACCATCCTCTGTCAAACCACCACTCAAACCCATAGCCACACAGTCTCTTTATTCTGAGAATTCATTAATTCACCAAATCAAGTTTTGACTACTTTCCTTACACAAGTTGCTGGTCAAGTACAAGGGACATAAAGATTAAGAAAACACTCCCCATGTCATTGAGTAGCTCCCTCTCTAGGGGCAGAATTATAATCGAGTGGGAGGGTGAACAAAATGGAGCCCAGCCATCAGAATGTGATGCAGGTTACAAGAGAACAAACAGGGCATGTGGGGTTTGCTCCAAAGAGGGCCTCTGTGTTGAACCAGAGTTCCTTGCAAACAGCAGAAATGGCCTCTGGCTTAGGTAGGCACAAAGAAGAAGCAGGTGGGTTCTTTGAATGGCTTAAAGAAGCTTCAGGAGATCAAAACAAGCCTCAGAAAGCTAGGAGCCAAGTGTTTTTCTGGGATTTGGGGAGCAGGAATGGTTAACCCCAATAACCGGTTCCAATCATTTCTGATGCCCTGTATTTCTCCATGTTAAGATACACTCCAAAGAGAGTCTTCTTTGCTCAACCTTGGTCCTACACCCGTTTCTTTTCCAGTCAGACAGGCTCATCATGCAAATCCTTTATTCCAGCTGCCTCACTGGGAAATGGGGAATTTCTCAAAAGTGAAAACATTGAGGTGCTGACACTAACACAAGAAGTGGCTGCCAGGTGGAGCACATAACAGATGTCCATAAGAGGAACTGGAATTGGCTCCGAGCATGGGGAAGCCTCCTGGGAGGAAATGAGCAAGAGCAAAAATGCTAAGGAAAGAAAGTGTTAGTGTGGTGGATGCCAGAGAGGAGGGAGGGAAAAGGAGGTGCTATGGGCTTTAGGGGAGCAGGGATAAAAGCAGAAACAAGTCCTGAGGACAGTAAGTAGGAATTCTTCAAGGGGTGGCAACAAAGGGGGAAAGAGTGGCCAGGCTAGATTGAGGAAGGATCCCCTTGCCTCCCATGGATGGCTAAGACTGTGAGAAAGACAAGAGGAAGCCACAAAACAACTGAATACAAGAGTCTGTGTGACAGCCATGTAAAGTGGGACAGGAAGTGGGGCAGGGTGGATGAGTGGAAAGTGGTGCACAGTGTTTAGCACATTGCTAATTCTCACAAAGCCTTCACTCCATTACCATTGCAGTAGTAGAATGGGGGATCTTAGTACCTTCTTCATGGCTTGTCTGAGAACTCAGTGAGATCTGGGATCTGAAATACAATACAAGGTGCATACCAGATATGGTTCCTGTTTGTTCCCCATCTTCATCCCCATTCTTGAAGTACTCTAAATCAAAATGATTGCAAGTAGTATCTGACCATAGGTGATTATTCTGAGAACACAAAGAAGAGAGTAAAAAAGAGGTTTAAGGGTAGATATGGGCTGGGATTTAGCTCAGTTGGTAGAGCACCACTTTGCAGTCTCTGAGGTCCCAAGTTCAATTCCCAGCACCACAAAAATGGGAGATGGATGTGGCAATCTCCTTCCGAGGCAATCCCAAAACAATCAGCTATTGAAAACCCTATGAGGGTCACTATAAGTCGGACACAACTCAACGGCACCTAACAGCAGCAACAAGGATAGATATGGAACATGAAAGGAGGAAGGAGTCTAGACTCCCCCATAGGTTTCTGGTGTGGGAGATTGGGAGATATTAACATTATTCAGCAACATGGGAAAGGTTTTGAGAGGAAAGGGGATGTACCTGGTTTGAACATATTGAGGGTAAACTATCTGAACTATGGCTTCCCGTTGGGTTTGGATGGCACAGAACATCCCTGGGTGTTAGATCTGCATGATGTTGGCCTTTCCTTATGTTGCCAGGACCTATGTGACCTGAACAGCCAGAGCAAGGACTGTCATACTGAGGCCTTGAGCTTTGGAAGGACAAAGAGGGTACCAAGTCATGTGACCTACTCACATCCATCAACCATGCTTATCATTTTCCTCACATCCTTTATCTACTTCCTAAGGCATACTATTCTTCATTTAAACCTCTGTGGACATACATCTCCTGAAGATGCTCCTATTAAATAGTCCTTCCAAAAGGAAAAGGAAAAGAAAAAAATGTTTTAAGGGAATATTTTTAAAAGCCTTAAGGACATTTTAACACTTGAAAAGCATTTCCTCTTGAACACCTGGGCTTTCTGGGATATAAATAGTTTTCAAGTCCTTTAAAACTAGTCAATGGGACTTGAATCCTATGGTGTACAGAGCCAAGTCCAATCTCAGCACTCCACACACAGCAATGAATCATAAAGAATAGAGGAAGAGTAAGATTGGAACTGTGAATAAGCCCAAAGAGAGAATTTTTTTCTTACTTATGATGCGGTTCAGATCTCACAACATCTGCCTGTTTAAATTCCAGCTAGGGAATTCTTTTTTCCTTTTTGTTCAAGTTAAAAGATTTCCTGATATTTTAAAATACTAGTAATGTTTCCCTGTGCATTCTAACTTTTAAGGCTAATTTTACATCTGTTTAATTTCCTGATAAACTTATTGTACATACATTGCCTTCTTCCTTTGAAACCAAAGCCCCACACAGGCTGGGGGATTTAACTGAGGACAATTTGTGCTTGAATAGGTCAGAAGAAACTGGATGCTAGGGCTCTTGATACCTAATGCAGTGCTCTTCCATGTGTTTCCTTGGAACTTTCCATTCTCTAAGAGTGGACACTTATCAGAGCATACACCATGCTAATAGGCAGTGCAATCAGTGAGAAGGCTTTCCACATCCACCTGCTCACTTGTCCAGGGAATATACCAGGCAGCTCAGGCAGCACTGATTACAAAGGTGAGCAGCCAACATGAGGCTGCGAGCTTGACTGAGCAATAATTAGGCAGTCTCTTTCCTTCCTCTTAGAGATTTTCAATTTGATACAGTAACATGCTCAAGTGTGTGAATTGACCTCTTTGAGTACTGTGGCTTTGTGTTTATGATACTCATTTTTTAAAAGTATTTGTGACCCAGAGATATATCAAGTGATAAAACTGGAAAGGCAGCCTCCTGCCATATGCAACAACCTGGGGGAACGTGGAGGATATTATGGCAAGTAAAACCAGCCAGTCACAGTTATTTGTCACTTTCCATCATAGTGACAAAATAACTGAGAGAAAAATTTTATAGGAGGAAGAATTTATTTTGGCTCACGGCTTCAGAGGTTTCAGTCCATAATCAGCTGGCTCCACTGGAAGCCTGCGGTGGTGAAGTAGAACATGGTTGTGGCAAGCCACATCAGAGGAAAGCTGCTCATATGGCAGCCAGGAAGCAGCGAGACACAGGAAGGCACCAGTTACAACATGTAACATTCAAACCGTCAGTAACCTACTTCCTCCAATCAGGCCCCATCTCCTAGTTTCTGTTTCCTCCCCAAAATACCATCAAATTATGATTTCATCAATGGATTAATCCACTGTTTAGTGCCACCAGCTGGGGGCCAAACCTTCAACACATGAGCCTTGAGGGACATTTCATATCCAAATCACAACAGCATAGAATGATAAGTATGGCATGATACCACTTACAAGTGACCTAAAATAATCAAACTTACAGAAACAGAGAGTATAATGATGGTTGTCAGGGACTATGGGTAGGAGGAAATGGAGTTACTATTCAATAGGTATAGAGTTTTGATTATATATAATGAATAAGTTCTGTTGCACAATATTTCACCCATGGGTACTGATACTGTGTTGTGCACTTAAAATTTTGTCAAGATGGTAAATCTCTTGTTAAATGTCCTTATTATAATAAAAAATAAGTAAGAATATCCTAGACATAGGAAAAAGTGTCAATCATTTCAATTTTTAAATGAAGAAACTTAGGTTTAGGGGTAAAAGCCACTTTGCCACAAAAGCCACAGAGCTAAGGGGTGGCAAGTTTGGTCGTGGAAGGCAAGCCTGTGGACTCCCAGCTCCACGATGTTTCCACACATTGTACAGTGCATGGTTGCAAAACAATACACCAAAATAATTACATTCATTTCTCATTAATCAAGTGAGAAGGAAAGCTTAGGTTTAGCAAACAACAAATTGGAAACAGGCTGCAAGGCACGGCTCCAAAGCTGGACTGAGTGTCCAGGAGCTTGTGAACCCCTGAGTCAGAGCTGT
Source organism: Pedetes capensis (assembly GCA_007922755.1). Classification (NCBI taxonomy): domain Eukaryota; kingdom Metazoa; phylum Chordata; class Mammalia; order Rodentia; family Pedetidae; genus Pedetes; species Pedetes capensis. The sequence goes on from VMDO01015501.1 coordinate 34,970, forward strand.
TCCAATAACTCACATTTCAATGCTGGCTTTCTTGGTCTTCCCACCATATAGGAACATTTCCAAATAAACAGACAGACAGGCTCAGTGGAGACCATAAACCAAAAAACCTACTCCTGTCCATTTGTCTGGGGCTTCTGAATACAGTTTCTTATTATGGTGAGTTACTCATATAAACATATCCATTCTACTCACCTGTATCTATCCTGGAAGGAGTCTGAGCATGCAATTAGCTATCATGCAATGACTCTAGTGTCAAGTTTCCTGCTCCAGAATATCCCCATTAATGTTAAAGTACCTAGAATTTCTAATAAAATTGCTCTTTTGAGTTTTTAATGGCTTTTTTGTCTTTTAAGAACTACCTGATAGAACAAATCTTCACAGAAGGGGAATGAGATAAACTCAGAAGAGCAGAGGCTGCAGGAAAATGGTAGATAGCAATGAAAAGGGACATATGGAAATAGCAGAAACCAAATGTGTATGCTTTATCTGGCTAGTTTTACAGAGCACTTAATATACACCAGGCCCCCAGCTGGGTGCTGGAGAAACAAATGAAAATGGTGCAGTCTGTGCTCACAAGTTCAAGCATCTCATTGCCAAACACAGGGGAAAGATGTGAACAATCATAATACTATGCAATAAAGCAGGCATGTCCAATACATGATCTATGGGCTGAATGTGGCCCAAGAAAGCTAGTCATGTGGCTGCTAAAAATCTTTTGACATCATGTGGTGTTTAGCGCTGATTTTCTGTGTGATCCCATGTGTAGTTCCAGTTTCAAAGTTCCAAAGAAATATGGTGCATATTTAAAGAACAGAACCTAATACTTCCTTACAACATATTGGGATGGCAGCACAGAATCAAATGCCACCCTTCAAATAAGTGTAAAAATGTCACAGTCAGTAATGGGAATCAGGTTACTATCATTGTCCTTTACCTGGTCAGTCTGCTATGATCAGGTTGAATTTGAAGTGATTTGAAGCTATTGAAGTCACTTAAAGGTGCAACAGAGATTACATGACTTTTTGGCAGCTTGGCAAGTAAAATTAGCAATTGCTGATAATATTTTTGAGAATCTAATTTAACCCAGTTCTATCGTTGTCATTATCAGGTGTTGTCAAGTCAGGACTAACTCATAGCAACCCTATCTATGTACAGAAGGACAAAACACCACCCAACACTGCACCACGTACATAGCAACCCTATCTATGTACAGAAGGACAAAACACCACCCAACACTGCACCACGTACATGATCTTTTTTTATGTTCAAGCCCATTGTTGCAGTCACTGTGTTTCTTCTCCTTTTGAGTCATGCCATATCAGCAAATGAAGGTCTCAGGGACTTTATTCCACTCCTATCATTAAGACTGGCTCTACTTTGAGGAAGCAACTATTCCCCAGTTGTTTCTTGAATACCTTCCAGTATAAGCCTAGGGGGGCTCATTTTCGGACACTATATTTGACAGTGCTTATCTGCTATTCATAGGGTTTTCAATGGCTAGTTATTTCAGGAGTAGGCTGCCAGGTCCTTCTCCCTAATCTCTCTTAATATGGAAACTCAGTTGAAACCTGTACACCATGTGTGGCCCTGCTGGTATCTGAAATACAGTGGTATAGTATTTAGCATCACAGCAACATATAAGCACTTTCAGCACGACAAGCTGACAGACACTTGGGGGAATCCATTCTTCATCACCACAAATTGACCATAGCAAAATTTACTTGAGAACTCCCTAAGAATTATGACCACTTCCATAGAATCAGACATTGACAGATTACTTTTACAAAAACAAGGTCAAATTTCCCATTAGTTTTATATTGTTCTCTTTTCTCTAAGCCTTATAATAAGATATATATAAAAGAAGTTTTACTATGTATATACACTAACTGTATTATATAATTTATGTGTGGTCCAAGACGATTCCTCTTTTCTCAACGCAGCCTGGGGAAGCCAAAAGGTTGGACACTCAGCCCTGCAATAAAGTATCTTAATGGTGATATGCTCATAGTGATACTCTGAGAAAACAGATGGGAGAGGGGGCACCTAAAACTGCCCAAAGAACAGACTGTACTTGCTGAGAAAGTGATGCTCAGTCTGAGTGTTTACAAATGAGGAGACACCGTGAAACAAGACAAAGAGGGCATTGAAGCAGAAGGGGCAACATACATAAAGGCACAAAGGCATGCTAGACAGTCTTTAGGAAGACTAAACAATTTGGAATAAAAATAATAGTGACATCACAGATACCCATCTTTAGGGTGAAGAACGTTCCATTTGCCCTGAAATGAGAAGAGACCTGGGACATGAGAATGCCAGGGCTAAGACCAAGAAAGTTGCAAGTAAATCAAAATTAATTGATCACTGTGCAGATGGTCATGAGGAGAGAGATCTGGAGAAAAAAAGTAGTCAAGGAAATTGCATAATAGGAAGAGTGCTGGTTCCGAAGCCCCAAGATCAGATAAATTGCCACAAGTAGGAGCCCTCCTAGAATCAGTTTTCTAAGCCATTCTCTGACAGAGGAACTCTAATGGATGCAAAACTCCATCATTCTCAATGTCAGAGGGAGTTACCAATGGACAGTTAGGTAGAATCATCTTCCTGAGTAATGGAGCATGCCACAAAACAGCAACTCTAGAAGTACATGCCTCTAACACAGAGGTTCCTTCAAGCTTCTTTCTTGAGGATCAGAGACCATAGGAGATAGAACTCTAAGGGACTACCTAATGCTACCTGACGACTCACAGTCATCACAATGCCTGTATCCTTTTTATGCAAATTCAGCTTCTTCCAAGTGAGTGTAGTTGCACACACCTGTAATCCCTGCCACTCAGGAGGTGGAGGCAGAAGGATTATAAATTTGAGGCTAAAGGAAGCCTGCATAGTTTAGCAAGAACCTATCTCAAAATAAAAAATAAAAAAATGGGCTGGGAGTGCAGCTCAGTAGTAGAGGATTTGGAAAGCATATGTGAGGCCCTGGGTTCAATCATTAGAACAACAAAAAAATAAAGAAAAATGAAAAATAGCCCCTTCCATGTACAAGTCACCAGTTGATGGCTAAGCATTAAATGATTTTAAAGAGCAATAAGTCCTTATTTATCACGACTATTGTTCTTTGGGGAGCTGGGGTTTAATTCAGTTGGTAGAACTCTGCTCTGCACTTTCTAAGGACCAAGTTTCAATCCCCAGCACTGCAAAAATGGGAGAAGGTTATGGCAATCCACACCCAAAGCAAAGTAACCCCAAAGCAATCAGCCATAGAAAACCTTATGAGGGTCCCTATGAGTTGGACCTGACTGAATGGCACATAACAATAACAACACTGGTGTTGGGTACTGCTGAATCAGACCCAACTCATAGTGATCTTTTTGTATAGCAGAACAAAACACTCTCCAACAGTGTGCCATGTATACAATCATTTAATGTTTGAGATCAGTGTTACAGTCACTATGTTTCTTCTCATTTTGAGTTGTGCCATATCAGCAAAAGGTGGTCCCGGGGGGTTTTACTCCATTTCGGTCATTAAGGTCAACTCTACTTTGAGGGCCTACAGCTGTGCCACCGTGGCATATGATCCCAGAAGAACCCAGAAGCTAGACAGAGTCAGGCCTGGTTAGTATTTGGATAGTAGACCACCTGGAAATACCAGCTGTTATAGGTTTGGGAGAAGGACCTGACAAACCACTCCCAAGAAACAATCAGCCATTGAAAACCTTATGAATAGCAGAAAACCACTGACAATAGTGCTGGGCATGGCAGAGTGTCAGAAGAGTGTTTAGTTCTATTGTACATAGAGTTACTATGAGTCTGTTGTAAATAGGGTCACTATGAGTCAGACCTGACTTGGCAGCAACTAACAACAACTACTTTGAGGAGGCAACTCTTCCCCAGTCATTTCTCAAATGACTTCCAGCCTGGGTGGCTCATTTTCTGGCACTATATTGAACAGCACTTCTCTTATTCAAGCATTTTCAATGGCTAATTGTTTCAGAAGTGGGCCACTAGATCCTTCTCCTCAGTCTGTCTTAGTCTAGAAGCTTAGCTGAAACCTGTCTACCATGGGTGGCCCTGCTGGTATCGGAAACATTGGTGGCATAGCATTCAGCATCACAGTGACATTCAAGCCCCCACAATACAACCAACTGACATATGTCAGGGGTCATGACAATATAGGAATATATTGCATTGTAATGATCCAGACCTGCCAACCTCATTTGCACACTAGATTATCACAGACTCACTTGTTCATCTGTTTATTAAAGCAATAGATTATAATAATGGCTGTTTTACTAGCTAGTGAAGAAAAAAGTGGTACATGAACTTTACCTCATTTAGGTGACTAGGTAATTTAGGAGGTTACCTCCTAGGATTGCTAACATAGATTTTTTTTAAAAAGCTAGAAATACTTTTGTAATTGTTCTAGACCAAAAATAGCATTATTGAACAAGCTCCAGACTTCTTAGTCAGTTGCACAGAATTCTTATACAGAGTCCTAAAATTACAAGAATAATTCATATCTACACTGCACCTTGAGTATCTAGAAAGCATAAACATGTGGCCAAGTTCAGTCAGTGTTAAAAAAAATAAGGCTGAATAGGATCAGTTATACCACTCCTCGACAGTCTGCAGCCATACCACCCTTGCTATCAGTCAGAATCTACTGGACAGCACCTAACAACAACAACAACATACCACTCCTCAGTATGTACCCAAAGGAAATCAAAGTCAGCATACAATAGAGCTACTCGCACACCCATGTTTATGGCAGCATTCCTACAAGAGCCAAATTGTGGAATTAAACTTGGTGTTCATCAATGGACGAATAAGTAAAAAAAATGCGAGAAACAATGGAGTTGTATTCGATCATAAAAAAGAAAATCATGTCATTTTCCAATAAGTAGATGGAACTGGCGGTCATTGTGTTAAGTGATATACACAGACTCACAAAGACAACTATTACATATGTTCTCTCATATGTAGAAAGAGAGAAAGAAAGAAAAGAAAGAAAGACAAAGAAAGCAAGAAAGCAAGCAAGAAAGAAAAATACAGGAAAAATGATATGAAAGTAGAAGGACTATTAGAGGAGAGGAAGAGGAATCAGGGGAGAGAGACTGGAGGGTAAGGAAGGTTAATGGGGGTGACCATGGTCAAAGCATGTTATATGCATATATGAAATATCACAATGAAATCCATTAATCTGTATAATTAATATGTGCTAATAATAAAAAAGATAAGGTCAGGATTTGAGTGGGTTAAAATAAGAGGCATGGGGACAAATGATGTGGGCTAAATAATCAGTCTGATGACTAAATTTAGTGCTTAGCCAAGCAATCTTCTTCTATGCAAATATTATGAAGCCAAAGTAAAATGTAAGAATCTAAAGTAAATTATTTTTATTTTCTGAACTTTTAAGTTTCTCATCTACTTGCACAGTTAGGAGATCGACCCTCCAATTCTTGGAAATTTTCTAAAAAACAATCAGTTCTATTTCCAACCCCAGCAATTATTCTCAGCTTTGCAGCTTGTGGCCTCTGCCAGGAAATGGTACAAGCGTTCCTTCTCAAAGCAGGTGCAGCAGCCTGACAATAATCCAATAAAAAACCTATTAGCTGGGTCTCCATGACACTCCTGGTATCCATGGGACCCGCAATATCTTTAATGTAGATAATAAATCCAGACCATTTCCTTCCACAGTTGCTCCCAATATGGCTCCAGTCCTAGGACTGTTCTACTAACCTTTTGTTGCTACGTTTTCTCATGAATGCTGAATCACTCTCTAATCTTTGCCATGAAACATGTACAGTCTCACTCAATGACACAGATCAATCTGCTTGTGCTACCCAATTGCAATTGCCTACTGGGCTGTGTGTGTAGATTGCAAACAGCAGGCCTAAGACTGACCAAGTTGTAAATTACCAGTCATGGGTTGGTGGTTAAGTAATGATGGGTAAAAAGTGAACACAAGAGGAGGTTAGTGACCACTGAAATCACCATGTATATCTCTGAGTAAACTTCACTTATAGAAGGCTCAGAACAGGTCACCATGTTAAATACAATTTTAAGGAAATGATGTTCTAATCCATCCCACATGTTGCCTCTCCCTCAATGTTACTGCTACCATATTTCATCTCAATTTATAAACCTTTTACAGCAGTCCAGATTAAAAGATAAAACTTTTCTTCTACCTGGGATTCAAGACTTTCACCATTAGGCATCCTGTATGCATTCAACCCCAACTCTTATTTCTCCCATATTAAAACTCTGCTTTAAGAAGCAAAATGGCTCACAGTTCATTTGTTGGGCTATAGTCTCCACAAAAGTCTGTTTTGCTCACTCTCATATCCCTAGCATCTAATACATATATAATAAATATTTATTCAAACAGCAAATTCATTAATTTGTATGATTTGGCTCTAAAATTAATATTCCTTTCCTTATCTGTATTTTCATAGTGCCCAAGGTCCTGTTTTAAATTTAACTCTTCTTGACAAATTTTCTTAAGTGATAATTGTTGATACAGACCTCTGTCCGTCAAAGTCCAGCTAGAGAAATCATGTGTCTTTGACTCTCACCTGGGGAAATGTTAATACTTTAACACTATTTAAAGGACATCTGGAATATTTAAAGGTTATCTTGACCAACATTCCATTTTTTATAAATGAGAAATGTGAAAACAAAGAAAATGCAGTTGCTCCTTGGTATTCACAAGGAATTAGTTCCAGGACCTGCCCTATCCCTCAAGGATAACAAAATTCACAATGCTTGTTGTTGTTGTTAGGTGCCGTCAAGTTGGTATCCGACTCATAGCAACCCTCATAAGGTTTTCAGTGGATGACTGTTTCAGGATTGCCTTGGGAGTGGATTGCCATGCCCTTCTCCCATTTTTTCGGTGCTGGGAACTGAACTTGGGACCTCAGAGACTGCAGTGCAGTGCTCTACCAACTGAGCTAAATCCCAGCCCCTCACAATGCTTAAATCCCTTTATAAAATGGCATAGTATTTGCACATAATGTACATGCATCCTCCTGTACACTCCAACTCCTTTCAGCATTGCTCATAATACCTAATGTCAATGCTGTGAAAATCAATATACTGAATCACTTAGGTAATAATTGCTGCTGTTGTTGTTGTTAGGTGCCATCGAGTCATATCCAACTCATTGTGACCCTAAGGAAAAAAGTCTGTACATGTACCATCAATACAGAAGCACTTATTTCCAAGTATTTTCCATTGGTGGTTGCCTGAATCAGAGGATGTAGAACCTGCCGATGTGAAGGGTCACCTGTATATGACTTGCCCAACTTTGCATAGTCCTTCGCAACCAAGACAAGAATGAAACATGGGGTTTGGCACTCTAACACTACATAACTTGGTCTGGGCTGCACCAGAAGACTGTCATTTCTTGAAGGTCACTTAGGTGCCAACACCTTCACAGGCAATGGGAGGATTCCATGCTGATGTTTGATGAATATTGTTCACTGCCTTATTTGTTCTCTGACTTAAAATTTTGAGCTCTAAACAATAAAACTGTAAAAATCAATGCTAGGTAATGTTCAAAGTTGTTGCATTTTTCTCTTTGCTTCATATTTAATGAAAAATTAAAGTCATCTCGGATCTGTGGTAATTTGTCTTAAACTAACAAAAACATCTGGGTAGCTATTAAATGTCTTGCAAGCTGTAACAAATCAACAGCCACTCAGAATCAATAGTCCTCCTGGGATACTGCTTCCATTCACCAGTTTTTCTACAAAATATGGCTAAAGATTATAATAAAGATGTGGAAACACAGCAGGCATGAAGAAAGGAAAAAGGGGTGACATTTTATTAAGGCCAAGAGAAGGCCCCTAAACTCCTACTAACAATGTCATCTAATCACTTTTTCCCTGGAAGAGTGTTGTTGTTGTTGTTGTTGTTATTGTTGTTTTGTTGTTGCTAGGTGCCATCGAGTCAGGCCCAACCCATAGTGACCTTGTGTACAAAAGAATGAAACACTTTCCAATTCTATGCTAAGCACACGATCTCTTTTGTGTTTAAGCCCATTGTTGGAGACCCTATATCAGTACATCTGGTTGAGGGTCTTCCTTTTTTACATTGACCTGCCATTCTCCCAAACATGACGTCCTCCTCCAGGGATTACTCCCTCCTAACAACATGTCCAAAATACATCAGATGCTGTCTAGCCATCCAAGCTTCCAAGGAGCACTCTGGTTATATTTCTTCTAGGACAGATCTGTTGGTTCTTTTTGCGGTCCATGAATATTCAGTATTCATCTCCATATCCATCATAATTCAAAAGCATCAATTCTTCTCATATCTCCCTTATCCAATGTCCAGTTTTCACAGCCATATGATGTGACTGAAAATATCATGGCATTAGTCAGGCACACCTTCGTCTTTAATGTGGCATCTTTCCTTTTCAACACTTTAAAGAGGTCTTTTGCAACAGCTTTTCCCAGTGCAATGAGTCTTTTGATTTCTTGATTGCTGCTTCCATGGGTGTTGATTGTAGAACCAAGTAAAGCAAAATCTTGGACAACCTCCATCTTTTCTCCATTTATCATGAGGTTGCGTACTGACCCAGTTGTAAGGATTTTTGTTTTGTTGATGTTGAGGCACCATCCATACTGAAGGTTGTGTTCTTTGATCTTCATCAGTAAATGTTTCAATTCTCTTCACTTTCAGCAAGCAAAGCTGTGTCATCTGCATAATGCAGATTGTTAATAAGTGTTCTTCCAATCCTGATGGCATGTTCCTGTGCATAAATTCCAGCTTCCCAGATTATTCACTAAGCATAGAGATTGAAGAGGTATGGTGAAAGAATAGAGCCCTCACATACACCTTTCTCAACTTTAAACCAGGCAGTATTTCTTTGTTCTCTTCAAATGACTGCCTCCTGGTTCAGGTACAACTTCCTCATGGGTACAATTAAATGTTCTCATATTCCCATTCATTACAATGTTTCCATAATTTATTGTGATCCATACAGTCACATGCCTTTGCATAGTCAATAAAACATAGAAGGACATATTTCTCATATTCTCTGCTTTTGACTAACATCCATCTGACATCAGCAACGATATCCCTGGTTCCACATCCTCTTCTGAATCTGGCTTGATTTTCCAGCAGTTCCCTGTCTATATACTTCTGCAATGGTTTTTAAATTATCTTTAGCAAAATTTTGCTTGCATGTGATATTGATATCATTCAACAATTTCCACATTCAGCTGGATCCTCTTTCTTGGGAATAGGCACAAATATGGAGGAGTGTATCATAAGAAATACATGAGGTCTTGTCCTCATTAGCACATTTTGTCCAGGAAAAAAGTTCTAAATAATAAAACAGGTTGCCAAGGTCTTACTCCCAGCTACAAAACAAATTGGTTAGGTAGGGAACTTTACAATTGTCTGAGCATTAGTGAATATTGTTTCTGATAACTACAGAAAAGATTGTAGCTGGGCTCATCAGCAATTCACCACTATCCATTTCCTCTCTTTCCTGGAGACACAGGTAGTTTAAATTTCCAAACTTCTCTTGCAGTAGTCTGTGGTTATTTGACTAAGATCTGAGCCAACAGAAAGACAATGGAAGTACTCTGTACCACTGCCACATTGACACTTGGTCACTAAGGCTCCCTCCATAGTCTCTTCTGGGCTAATGTGCCTTCTACCTGATGGCCACATCAGAACAGTCTTGGCAGTCACAGGTTGAAGACAGTAGATGATGGTAGGGCCCTGAATGACTGTGTGGAAAAGTGACCCTGTCAACCTCAACACCAGCCCTAGACATCATTATCATTATTGTTGTTGTTGTTGTTGTTGTTGTTATTTAGGGAACTATGTTTCCACACCTTTAATATACCCTAGCCATATTATGAAAATATGGCATGAGTTGGGGAATACTATGTCAATGCCACACATAAATATGGCTATGAGTCAGATCCAACCCAAAGGCACCTAACAACATATAAATATCTTTACATGGTTTTTAAAAGATAGAAAAGAGAGACCCACATATTTTTACTCACATTACTATAAAACAACTCTTTACCCTAGTAAATAGGAAGAGCTTATTTTTTTAATCTAAAAGTTTTTAGGTAATACATACAAAATTCCCTGAGTTTCTTTATTTTGTTTTCATATCAAGGCCACTTTGGATGTGAAGCAGGAATTATGTGAACACTATGTCCAGTCTTGATTTTTTTTTTTTTTGCTAATGTAAATCTTACCCACCCACTGCAAAAAAGAAGCAGAATGCAAAGTTCTGAGCAAAAAGTTTTTATGCAAAAGCTGCAAAGAATTGTAAGTATTCTCTTTGGCCTCTAGATTTTAGCAATGGTAAGAGTTGTTTCTTGGTTCCTTAGGACAGAGCAGTACAAATGAGGCTGCAACAATGTTTTGTGTATATACCTTAGAAGTGGATGCTGCATGTCAGAGTCAGTTCCTTCCTGACTTTATCTCCAAATGATCATAATTTAGTAGATAGCATAATGATAACTGAACTAGGATTTAGCTCAGTTGGTAGAGCACTGCATTGCAGTTTCTGAGATCCCGAGTTCAATTCCCAGCACTGCAAAAATGGGAGAAGGGCCTGGTAATACACTCCCAAGGCAATCCTGAAACAGTCAGCCATTGAAAACCCTATGAGGGTTGCTATGAGTAGGACACCGACACGACGGCACCTACAACAACAACAACATAATGATAACTAACACATTTATGGTAACTCATAGTTCAAAGAACTCCCAAATTTTCCATTTTATTCAATGATATTACCATCAAGTTTTTGAAATTTAATTTGAATTTTGACACAGAAACCAGTTGTTTCTGGCTTCATACTATATTAGAGTTTCATAATTTACCTTCCTTTTTCAATATACAATACTCCCAATAAACTTTTTTTTTCTCAAACAGGGTCTTGCTATGTAGCCCAGGCTAACCTCAAACTTACAAATCTCTTGCCTCAACCTCTTGAGTGCTACACCACCACCTCCAGCTAGATAAACACTTTAATGCCCATGTCTGGATTCCTGTAGAATTTTTCTAATGGATCTTAACTCGAACTTTTTTAAAATTCATCTACCATAGGAGATGCCATAATACACTGGTGTATCATGCAAAACTTATAAGAAGATTTATCTTTTATTAAGCAGTATAAGTGTTGGACTCCATTTTAAGTACTCTACATTCATTACCTTATTTTATTGCTGAAACTACTCTGTGCAGTGGATATTATCTTTCTTCCACATACAACGTATGAAAAGACTAAGACTTAGAGAACTTTATTGCAGAATTTAGTGGTAGGCACAAAATTCATACTCTGGCCTGTCTAAACTCAGAGTTTGAAAATTTAATCATTATATTAGAGTGCCCTTAGAACAATAATAAAAATAAAATATCCCTTAATTCTTTTGTTGGTATCTAAGAAGAAACTCTTCTCTCAACTCTATCTTTTCTTAATTCCAAAAATTCAAAGAGGTCCATTTAATATATATTAAAACATACTCTCGCCAATGAAATTCAAACCATCCATATTACACCTAGCAGCTTTCTACTAATTATTTCTTTAATTACAGGAAATAGCTATTTCAATCCAACTTTTCTTTGTATATATCACCTATAATACATATATTTCTTCCTTTCTCCTCTGTCTCTGCAATTTTCTTTTTTTTCCATTCTACTTATAGTTCATATCCATACACACACACACCCACACACACACACACACAGACAACATGCACACACTTTCCTACAAATGTGTGTGAAATCAGGTGCATGAGGCTCCAGGGTAACAGCTGTGAGCAAAGCAGAAATAGTTTCCTAGCCTTAAGAGGCTTCCATTCTAGTAGCAGAGGCTGACAATTAATTATGAATAAGTAAATAAGAGAAATTTGAAAAATGAAAAGGTGATATGAAGAAGATAAACAAAATAAGTTGATAGTGACATTGGGGGAGGGGACTATCTTACCCTTAGCATTTGGTCCAAGAACTTAATAATGAAAGAGAAAGTCAGGCAAAAGTTGGAGGAAAAGGATTTCAGGGAGAGATGATCTGTGCTCCAGTGTAAGAATGAGTCCCTTGTGGTCATACTTAGAGAAAGCAGGCTAAAGCATAAGGAAGAATGGATAAAAGGAAGGGGATGAAGTTGGAAGTGTGGGTCAGAGTTAGATTACATGGATTCGGTAAGTCAGGGTAAAGAGCTTGGGCATTCCAGGTGTGACAGAAAGCCTCAGGAGGTGCTGAGCTAGCATCTACTTTTAAGTGACTACTCCAACTGTTCCCATACGTGTCTGTCAGCTTGTCATGCTGTGGGGGCTTGTGTGTTGCTGTTATGCTGAAAGCTATGCCACCAGTATCTCAGATACCGGCAGGGCCAGCCATGGTGGACAGGTTTCAGCGGAGCTTCCAGGATAAGACAGCCCACTCTCAAAGCAATTAGCCATTGAAAACCCTATGAATGGCAGAGAAGCACTGACATATATAGTGTCAGAAAATGAGCACCCCAGGCTGAAAGCCATTCAAGAAACAACTGGGGAAGAGTTGCCTCTTGAAAGTAGTCGACTTCAATGATGGAAAAGGAGTAAAACCCCTAGGACCTCTTTTTGCTTATGTGGCATGACTCAAAATGAGAAGAAACATAGTGGCTACAACAATGGCTCAAACATGAAAAGATTATGTGCATGGCACAATGTTGAGCAGTGTTTTATTCCTCTGTACATAGGGTTGGTATGAGTCATATCCACCTCAATGTCACATAACAATAACAAACTCTATTGGTAGAGAACAAACTGTGGATTCAACGACTATGAAACGAAGAGACAATTTAGGTCTGTGCAGGGGTCCAAGGGAGACATTTTCATTATGTGGACTAGGATTTCCTTGTGAAGATATAAAAAACTGGTAGATTGGAACATATTACCTTCCCTCTGTTTTCTTTACACCTAGTTTTTTTTTAAACTTTAAATCCGTACATTTTACAAACTGCATTAACTCTGAATCTGTCTTCCGGCCTCCATTCTCTGAGGTCACTTTACTATATGAATATCCAATTGTAGTTAATGGCAGTACATGTAAATTAACATAGTAGGCACTCAACAACATCTCACATGTAAGTGCATGCATGAATTATGATAATTTGATTTGTTTTCCATTACATATATGCTGAATTTATCTCAGGCTTATACACTTGGTAGAAGTGCAATCCTCTCAAAGGTGAGAACACTCTCTCACACTCTCTCTCTCTATTTTTTTTTTTTTTTTGCCAAAGGGTATCTTGACAGGACTTGGCACAGTGCTTTACACATTCATTTAATTTCAATTTGAAATTTTTTGAATAATAGTGAAAAATAACATTAATATGTCAATTATTCAATTCAATCAATATTTATTGAATGTTTAGTATAGATTCTTCCCCAGACAAAAAGCCAAGTGTGATATGTTGTTTTTTTTTCTTTTAGCACAGCAGAAGAGAATTATAGTTAATGTGAAAGTGGAGAATTCAGGCATGTTAAAGGTGAAGATTTTTATGAAGGATTCATAAAAGTTGAGACTGCATAAGTATGTGGAAATTACATTATAAAGGACTTAAAATATTGACCTTTATTCCTATAGACAATGCTAAGAACTCTTCCAAATAGGCAAGTCACAAGGGCAAAGTGCTAACTTGGAAATATTCACCTGGAGGGAGAGATCAGGATTCACTGACAAGGGAAGACCCTGAAACTAGACAGAACAGTAAGGAGCCATTTCAGTCTATTTGCCTAAGGGAGAACAAAAGGTAACTGATGTGTTTTAATGCCTATATGTGCCTACAAAATGTCAAGAATGGCTAGAAATATTATATAATCTCATGTTAATTCTTGCATAAAACAGCAAGCTAATCATTATCTGAATATTATTGGTAGAGAACTTGAATCTGAGAGAGCTTCTGTGGTATATAAAGTCATAAATGTAGAAATGAAAGGCAAGAATTAATATTAGCAATAACTCAAAGATGTGTACAAGGATTGGTTTGAATGTAAGCGCGCAAGAGAGAGAAGCTGAATATCTTTTCAAACTTCTAATCCTGTCACTAGAAAATGAAGAGCTACCATATATTGGTGAGAGCTGAAGCTAATAAAATAGAGTCTATTTTCCTTTTATTTACTACATGTGCTAGGTTAATTTTCTACCCAGCTACCATTCTAAGGGGCTGGGATTTAGCTCAGTTGGTAGAGTGCTGTGCTGCAGTCTCTGAGGACCCGAGTTCAATTCCCAGCACTGCAAAAATGGGAGAAGGGCCTGGCAATCCACTCCCAAGGCAATCCCAAAATAGTCAGCCATTGAAACCCTATGAGGTTCACTATGAGTCAGATACTGACTCAACAGCACCTAACAACAACCTCACAACCATTCTAAGATTCTTTCCCTTCTTGACAAACTTAATTTTATCATATTTGTCTGGAAATGATCTTTGTAAATATCAGACACCTACTCCAATAACAATAACTTTCCTCCACTGAGAGTAAAAGCATCATTGTATTTTTCTTTTCTAGTTGAATATTCGCTGGGATTTAGCTCAGTGGGTAGAGCGCTGCGCTGCAGTCTCTGAGGCCCGGAGTTCAATTCCCAGCACCGCAAAAATGGGAGAAGGGCCTGGCAATCCACTCCCAATGCAATCCCGAAACAGTCAGCCATTGAAAACCCTATGAGGGTCGCTATGTGTATCCGACTCGACGGCACCTAACAACAACAACAACAACAGTTGAATATTCATGGAGAGTTTGGCTAACTTAAGTTACAAAATTTTAGTTCATATAATTTAGTATGGGAAACAAAATGAATTAGAGGCATTGCATAGAGTTTGGAAGATTATTGTTGCTGTTTCTATTGTTTTGTGTAAAGTGACTACACGTTTAGAATCCAAACTGTAATTCATTATTTTCCTTTATCATACTTTTAAACATTTTTGTGTACATTTCATTTTGTAGCATAAATCTGTGTACCTATTAAGAGCTTAATAAATATTCATCACTGTGTCCCTTGGAAAATTTCTACTTCAATTTATAAATGCAATAGCCCTTCCTCCCCCTAAGGGCCACTTTACAATTGGAAAATGGCAAAATAGTCACTGTAGGGTTGGAAACATAAGCACTCAGCTATGTAGTTAAGGACTGAAGAAAAAATCTCGGCACTTTGGAAGCTGAGACACAAGAATTCAGAGTTCAAGGTCAGCTCATGGTACATGGTGAGATCTCCTCTCAAATAAGCAAAACAAACAATCAAACAAGAAGGAAAACAGAATGGAAGAACAAAATCTTGATATTTTATTCCCATTCACCCACCCTCAATCTACTCTTTTTGCTCTTGAGGACATAGCCAAGGAAGAAAATAAATGCTTCTAGTTTTTCATGTTTTGTCCAATTAAAGTTAAATTTCCACATAGCATGTACTCTGTCTTATATGTGTCTGTACAGATTTTTTTACCTATGACCACATTTTGTACTTGTAATCACCCCAGCAGATAAATAAGCAAGTACTACTATCTTCATCGGTCTGGGATTTGGCTCAGTGGGTAGAGCACTGCGCTGCAGTCCCTGAGGTCCTGAGTTCAATTCCCAGCACCGCAAAAATGGGAGAAGGGCTTGGCAATCCACTCCCAAGGCAATCCTGAAACAGTCAGTCATTGAAAACCCTATGAGGGTCGCTATGGGTCGGATACCGAATCGACAGCACCTAACAACAACTATCCTCACCGCCTGCAGAGGTAGCCCTGTGGAATCCTATCCCGTCAGATCTCAGAAGCTAAGCAGGGTTGGGCCTGGTTAGTACCTGGATGGGAGACCGCCTGGGAACACCAGAAGCTGTAGGCTTGGGAGAAGGACCTGGCAACCCCCTCCCAAAAATCAATCTGCCATTGAAAACCCTATGCACAGCAGAGAAGCACTGACAATAGTGTTTCCCCTGTTGTACAGAGGGTCACTATGAGTCGGATACCGACTTGACGGCACCTAACA
>VMDO01015502.1:0-50932 GCA_007922755.1 Pedetes capensis
AAGTAGAATCGTAGATTGCAGTGTATTTACAGTAAACTCTTGGCAAGGCCAGTGGAGCATCCTAGAATCCCAGTTCTCTGTCAGATGAATCCTCTGTCTCCTAGGAAGTATTTGTCTTAGAATTCCTGATATAGTCAGTGAGTGGACAGGAGCTTTCCATGCAAAACATCATCCCAACGTGAAACAGTGATTGGTTTCAGAGCACAGTATCTGGGGCCATTAATTATATCCCTCTTTTAGAAAATAGGAAGTATATTTTCATAGTCTTCAGAGTTGCTTTGAGTACTATGCATAGATTTTTTAAACACAAGTTATAAGCAAAATGTGCTAAAGAATTTATAAAGAATTTGAATAGATTCAATATAGATATTCAATTATATATATTGTAAATTGGAGTTTTTAGTCACTTACTGAAAGATTGTTAATATAGACCATTGTTGTTGAGTGTTGTTGAGTTGGGTCCAACTCATAGTGACCTTATGTACAACAGAAGAAAACACTACCCAGCATTGTGCCATGCATACAATCTTTTTATGTTTGATCCATTGTTGCAACCACTGTGCTTCTTCTCATTTTGAGTCATGCCACTTCAGCAAATGGAGGTCCCAGGGACCTTACTCCATTCCCATCATTAAGGTTGATTCTACTTTGAAGAGGCACCTCTTCCCCAGTCATCTCTTGAGTGCCTTCCAGATTCATTTTCCAGCACTATTTTATTTTATTTTTTTGTGTGTGTGGTACTGAGGGTTGGACCCAGGGCCTCACATTTGCATGCTTTGCAAGTGCTGGACCACTGAGCTGCACCACCAGCCCATTTTTTTAACCTTTTTTTTTAAACTTATTGAGACAGGGTCTCTCTAAGTTATGCAGACTGCCTCTGGTGTCGAATTTGTGATCCTCCTGCCTCCACTTCCAGAGCCACTGGGATTACAGGTGTGCACCACAGTGCCCAGCGCTTTCCAGCACTATATTTAACAGTGGTTCTCTGTTATTCATAGTGTTTTCAATGGCTAATTGTTTCGTGAGTGGCAGACAGGTCCTTCTCCCTAGTCTGTCTTAGTCTGGAAGCTCAGCTGAAACATATCCACCATGGGTGGCCCTGCTGGTATCTGAAATACCTTTCGCATTGATGTCAGCATCACAGCAACACGCAAGCCCCCACAGCATGAAAAGCTGATGGACACATGGGGGAATGTAAACCATAATTGCTACTAAAAGACTTCTCTTTATGCAAGTGCTGAGTCAAGGTATTATGGGAGAACCTGCGGTACACATACACAATGGAAAACCATTCAAATGCAGAAAGGACCAAATCTGGCCACGTCTGACAACACAGATGCACTGGAGGTCATTATGTTAAGTGAGACCAGTTAGACACTAAGACAAGCGCCATGTGCTGTCACACATACATGTAACATAAGACAGTCATCTCATGGAAGTGGAGGGCAGAATAGGAGATGGCATAGGCTGAGATGTTTGTGGGAAGAAGGAGCTGGGAGGTGCTATCAAAGGACAAACAATAGCAATGTTGTTGTTGTTAGTTGCTGTTAAGTCGGTATCCAACTCGTAGCAACCCTGCATACAACAGGTGAAACACTTTTGTCAGTGCTTCTCTGCTGTTCATAGGGTTTCCAATAGTGGATTGATTTTTGGGAGGGGGTTGCAGGGTCCTTCTCCCAAGCCTACAGCACCTGGTGTTTCCAGGCAGTCTCCCATCCAAGGACTAACCAGGCTGACACTGCTTAGCTTCTGAGATCAGACAAGATCAAACACCAGGGTGGCATGGCTTCAGGTGTAGATGATAGATAGGTAGATAGATAGATAGGCAGACAGATAGGCAGACAGATAGACAGATAGATATGCAAGACTTGGAAGCTGGTGGGATCAGATGCCACAGGGCTATGGCTGCAGGCCCACAATAGCAATCGGAGTAAGTTAATGGGTATACTCCACAGCATGATGACTATAGGAAATGGCTATATATAGTATTCTTGAAAAATGTAAAAAAAAAAAAAAAAGGATACTACATGTTCTCACCACAAAATGGTACCTGTGTGAGGAAATTTTCTTTGTTAACTAGCTTTAGTTATTTTACTATATATTATATATAACATGTATTATATGTTTTAAAATGTCATGCTGTACATGATAAATACATAAGGTATTATCTGTCGATTAATAAAGATATTATGGAAGACATAAGGTTAACCAGTTGAAGAAAGCACATAGGTTAGATACTAATTATAAATATAATTTCTTTTCTTTTTTTTGCAGAGTGCAGGATTGAACCCAAGGCCTTGCATATACTTGGCAAGTGCTCGACCATGAACTCCAGTCCCAATCTCCTTATAATTTTTTATTTTGAGAGAAGTTCTCGCTAAATTGTGCAGGCTGCCTCTGGCTTCAAGCTTGAGATGCTCCTGCCTCAGCCCACCTAGTTTCTGGGGTTAGAGGTGTAAGTCACAATAAATATGAAATTTTAAAGCTTTTTGATTCACACTCTGTAAAATCTAAGAGAGAAGAAGGTTCATGATACATGTTTCAGGTAATGAATTCCTAGGCAGATGTTAGGAGATTTTATTTAAAATGCTCTTGTTGCAAAAAGGTTTCACCTCATTTATGTTATTTGGATTTATTGCCTGACTTGTAGGGGATCTTTGAATATGCTTCATTAAAACTGTTGTCATAATTTTCTATTAGTAAATATGTGATGTTTCATTGCCCAGAATAATTTGTTTGAATTATTTATATAAAATGATTTTAATTATGAGGATGAATTTTTTTATTAAGCAAAGTATTATAGTTAGAACTTAATACATTTTATGTTAATTTTGGGAGGTTTTTACAATGCCATTTCGTTGGCTTGTTACTGGTGCTCACAAAAACCT
Organism: Pedetes capensis; assembly: GCA_007922755.1. NCBI lineage: Eukaryota > Metazoa > Chordata > Mammalia > Rodentia > Pedetidae > Pedetes > Pedetes capensis. The sequence goes on from VMDO01015502.1 coordinate 2,889, forward strand.
TGTAAGACATTTAATACTCTTTTGTTCATTAAGTGGCAATAAAAAATGTGATTTGACCTTTGGCAGACGCTAATCAAAGCTAGTGTCTTTATTTTAATATACTTGCCTTTTAAACAGCAAAAATTGAGATATATTAATAGGTAGGTTCTCTTCCATATACCTCCAGGAAAATTATGGTCTCTTGGAATATATTAATGATCATGTATACTTATCAAATCTGTTTTTATAACATAATTAAAATTTTAGTTTTGAATATATTAACCTTATGAGCTGAGGTAGATTGAAGTATTACTAAGGGCTTTATCAGACATGCGGTTGTATAGTAGGTATAAATGTTAAGAATGATGTAGATATTCTAAATTCTTTTTCTTGGATAGGAATTTCTTCATTGACTACCATATGAAAAAATATTGATTCTAAACATGTATATGTTAGGTTTCAGTTTCTATTTATCATTTCTGTGATATATATTAATATTTTTGTTAATATCAAATAATTTGTGTTCTTAGTTTTTGCAAAAATAAACATTGAGCAAATATCTATCTCATCATTGTTTACTTAAATCACCAAACAAGGAAAATACGTTTTATGTGATTTTGTCAAATTTTCCTGGGCATGAGGGAGAATATTATCAAGATACGAATGTGCCAACTATTACACCACCAACATAATCCCAGTTATTTAGGTTACTGGTCCGGAGCAGGGTAAATAGCACCACCTTTTGATTCTCTCTTCTGCAGGGTGAATGTATCCAGCTATGAATTTAATTGAACCAGGTAGTTGGTCAAACAACCTAAACAAAATAAACATGTCCTTATCCTTTGACTTTAGGAAAACAAGATACCAGACCATAGAGGTGGTTTTTAATGAAGCTATTATAAATAATTGGTTACTGTCACTGATTTTTCCTAGCAAAACACCAATACATGAGCTTGTGTAGTTTGAAGCAATTGTGCTATATTGTATTTCCCATAAGAGATATTTCTGTCTAACTAGAAATTGGATTTCAACAAGAAAAGAACCTTTGGCAGGTCATATTTGGAAATACATTCAAAAGAATAAAATTGGTAATATTTTGCAGTCAATATAGCTCACCTTGCTTTTGAGCACAATTTTTTATTACATTTTCATATTTATATCTGCATTTTCTCTCTAAATTGACATTTAACCCACTTTAAATAATACTGGCTTCAAAAATAAACCTTTTTAAAGCATGTGTTTCCTTCTGACAACTCTAAACATTTGGAAAAATCCACAGCTACTCTCTGAAATAAATACAATAAGTAATAAATGTATTGCTAAATTTCATATGGTTAAGTGGTGTGTATTTGGAATTTAACTTAAGCTTCAGCTTCAGTCAGAATCATGCATTGGTGAGTTTGGATGTGGGAGTTTCCTGATATACTTTCTTCACTTTCTTGCAAGTTGAAACTTAAAACCAAAAATGTATGAATATTTAATAAATTCAATACTATTGAAAATATTTTACTATGACACAATGTTTATTAAATTTTAAAAACTTTTATGAAATTAGTGATTTTGCAGAAATACATTCTTCTAGGAGGTAAGGCATTAACCATAAGAATAATATTGGCACTGTGGGTAAATTTGGCTACCTCATATCTCTTACTATTTATCATCAGATTTACACAAAATACTCTTTGCTGTTTTGCCTCTTATAAATTTTATTAGAGTCAAAGCACACAGAAACAAACCATTTTAGCTACATAACCTACTTACTAAACAGCCTGTATTTAAAAATAAAAGGGATCATAATTATAATAAGATTCATTTTCTGAAATTTGAATATGAAGCATATTCACACAGGTATAAATATGTGAATAGGAAATGAGTCATTCTACTAAAATGATTTTATGATGTGGTATTCACAGCCATCATTAGTATCAGTAGGACCCAATGTCACAGATCTGATATTGAATTATTACTGTATGCTGTCCTCTAATGATATTCTCTTTTAAAAAGAGCATCCTTTGCTTGGAGGAAGTAAATACTTATTTTTGATTAATTTAGTTTCATGTATGTATAGTAGTATATGATTACCATTCTCTGAAGGTGCCATTGTTGTTGTTGTTGTTAGGTGTCATCGAGTCGGTATCCGACTCATATCGACCCTCTGGACAACAGGGGAAACACTATTGTCAGTGCTTCTCTGCTGTGCATAGGGTTTTCAATGGCAGATTGATTTTTGGGAAGGGGTTGCCAGGTCCTTCTCCCAAGCCTACAGCTTCTGGTGTTCCCAGGTGGTCTCCCATCCAGGTACTAACCAGGCCCGACTCTGCTTAGCTTCCAAGGTCTGACGGGATCGGATGCCACAGGGCTACAGCTGCAGGCGAAGGTGCCATTAAGGTGCAAAATTTTCTCCTGCAGAATCTGATGAGAACACAGAATTCTCTTCTGTCTCAACATGGATTTCTCTTCTCTTGTCTTTACCCATTGTCACATTTTCTTCTTTTGCATACCATCAATATTCTAACTTCCAGACATTCTGAGCGATTTGGGGGATTGAGCTAAAGTCTGTAAAACGTGTTGCTTATTTAAACAATGACTTTGTCTATTTCAAGTCTACTGAGCATTTGTAGATGTCCTGAAGATTCCACCCACATTGCCTCTCTCAGCCAGAAGTGGATCCTGAGGTTCAGCCTGGCTCTGCCGACATTCTTTAACCTCGCCGTCCTTTGTCAAGGGAATTTCTCCTTCTGGAATTTTGTTTTACTTAGTTTGTTTTCCCTGTGGCATGTAGAGGCAAATAGAGTGTGTCAATGTCCAAGCAGAAGATGGTAACCCAAGGGAAAATGCAAAGATACTGAGGCTGGGCTACTGTCCTTGCCATTGACTGAGAAGTGTTCTTCCAAGAACATCTTCTTGGCGGGTTGTGGTGGCTCATTCCTGTAATCCTATGAACATGGGAATTGGAGGCAGGAGGATCATAGGTTTGAGGCCAGAGGCAGCCAGTGAAATTTAGAAAGATCCTGTTGAAATAAAAAAAAAAAAATTAAAATGGGCTGGGGGCGCAGCCCAGTGATACAGCACTTGCAAAGTATGTGCAATGCCCTGGGTTCAGTCTCCAAGTACTACAAGGAACATATTCCTATGGATTGTATAAGAACATTTGATTGTCATTATTCCCATGCGTGAAAATTATTTGCTCAGGTCTTTAGGATAACCATTGTTAAACACAACGGCTAAATACTCAATTCCTTTATTGTAATGGACATATTTTCCAATCTCTTTAACATTATACTGAGTTGATGGAGTAGGGTAAGGCTCTCTTGAATTCATGGGTCCTGCCCCTGGTAGGTCTTGGCAAGTGGCAATCCAAAGACACAATCCAAAGTCCATAATAATGAAAATTCAAATTCCAAAAGAACAAATTTCTTAAAGTCTAAAGGCCCAGAAATCACAATCCTCAGAGAATAAAATCCTCAAAGCTGAAAATTCCAAAACTCTAATTTGCTTTGGGGAGCAGGTTGTATTAAGGGTAGAAAATCAAACTCCAGAGAAGGGACTGGCCACTCCAATATGGCAAGAGAAACTTCAGTTTTAAAATGCTTACCTTGTTTGTACTAGTATTCCTTCTAACTGATGGAAATCTAAGAGCTGGTATGAATTAAAACTGCATTTTTCTGAAGAACCCAGTAAAGCTACTGACCAGTTCAAAAATAATTATGTGCATCACAGGATAAAAAGATACTTACACATGGTGATACTGTTTGACAACCAATGTTGTTCCCACCACATCTACATGAGCGCATGTGGAATGGATTTCTGCATATTCAAATCAACACAGAAGCATGCCATAGAAGATGGAAAAATTGAATAGGGAATGCTCATGTTGATGTATATTGAATCACAGACAAATTCCAAAAAGAGCAGTTCCACATAGAAAATGAATGAGAACATATTCTCTAAGGAGATCCATGTCTTGAAAGAAGGGGGAAAAAAAGCAGCTGTTGATCATGATGCATGCCTTCCCAGCTGTAATTAATGACAGTGAAAGCTTCATGGCTCTTATGGATACCAGAAATTGCTCCTGCAACACACTTGCTCATATGCTGAATTTTTTTATTGCTTCTGATCTATCCTAATTTTTAAATTTTTCCATCATTTTAAATTGTTAGTTTTTACCCCTTTCTTCTTTTTTTTAAAAAATAATTCTCTATGCTATGCATTTCTTCTTTGCATAGTTTCCAGTCATGGAGTTATAAATTACATAAGACCTCTATAGAGTTTTAATTTGTTTTGTGCGGTTTTTGCGGTTTTTCTACCAAAGTGCATGATGACAATTGTGAGTATATCAATAATGTTTGAAACTTGCTCAGTAAATAAAAGAGATGTCCTCTTTGCACGTCTTCATTTGTGGAAGATAATATTTCCTGAGATCTCAGCTCTTTGGGCCACCTCATATGCAACGGCTGACTTGAGCCATGGTACCTTTTTAAATTTGATTTCTAAAGACATAGATGGTCCATCAGGGTATTTTTAGTTGACAGAAGTCATACAGCTGAATACACACAATCGTCAACCACAGTGACGTGCGTTTATGCATCTCAGTTCTTGGGTTATTTCTTTACGAGTAAATTTCATGTGTTCATTACTATTTTCCCACACTCCTGTCACTCATATACCTGAGCATGTGTGCACACCAAAGTCTCTGTTATCATTGCTTATTTTATTGTTTAAAGTGGCATTTGGTTGTGTTGTATATGTTGCACAAATAAAACCCTTTTAAAATGTAAACAGGTGGAGCTCATGCTTGTAATCCTACTAAGGAAGCGCAGGCAGGAAGATCCCAAGTCCAAGCCCAAAAGCAGCCTATGTAATTTAGGGAGATCCTGTCTCATGATAAAAAATAAAGAGGTTGGGGAGCAGCTCAGTAGTAGAACACTTGCAAAGTATGTGCAAGGCACTGAGTTTAGCCCTCCAGTACTGAAAATAAATGTAAATAAATATCTTTTAAATAATATTTATGTTATGTTAATTTTTTCAGGACTTTGATCTTTTGGGATGTTGGACCTTAGGGATTTTGATTTTTCCGAATTTCAACATTAAGTTTGTGTCATTCAGGATGGTTGTCTTTTGAATCTTGATTTACTTGAGAACATCAGGAAAATAATAAATATAAGTGAACATAAGCGAAGACACTCATAAGGGAAAGTAAGATAAAAAGGAGATCAAAACAGGAACTGGGAAGAAAATAAAATTGAAAAGGTATCGAAAAGTCATCCCTATTGAGTATCATTTATTTTTCTCACGTAGAATGAATACTTGACAATTGATCAGCAGAGTACAGGGTATGCAGAAGTCCCTCTGACTAATTCTGATGTCTCTCTGAAGTTAGAAGAAGAAGCTGGATGCACACCTGTAATTCAGGAAGAACACATGTTCAAGTCCAGCCCGGGCTACATAGCAAGACTCTGTATCATAAAAAAAGTTAGAAGAGATAGCATGTAGCACATAGTCAGACACTCCTCTTCCAGTAGTCTCATTTTTATATGTGCGTCTACTTAAAACCTCTCAGAAGAAAGGATTGTATTCCAGATTTCTCCAAACTTAAACCAGCAGGATTGGCCAGAGCTAACTTACCCTGCTACTCCATCTATCCGATTTCCCTAATTTTGTGTGTTGAATGTCCTAGTGTGATTTCATTGTAGCTCATGTTCTCTCATCCTTCAGTTTTTGCAGGCAAATTTAACAAATTCTGCATTTTTAAGTATTATAGAGAAATACTGAGAATACCCTCCTGCTTCCAGTGGTTGCAATTCCATTCTTCAGAATTTGAACTAAAAGTGACTGAATTGAAGGAAGAAGCAATGATGCAGCTAAGGAAGTATCCTGATGGCAGAAAAATAATTTTAGCATCACTGTGATTTTCTATGATCTGAAGCTCTTCTGCACTAAAATCCTTTATTGTAAGTAATAAAAAGAGATGATCCAAAGAATATTTTAATGTACGGATTCTGTATAATTATATTCACATTTCCATAGAGACATTACTTCCTTTCAAGAAAGCACTCAATTTTATTTGCATTGACATTAATTTCAGTGCCCTCCTACAGAAAAGCTACATTGCATGAGTTAGTAGGGTCGTTTTATTGCTTAAGCAATTTTAACTTTTTAAAAATTATTCAATCAAAAATTTAAGTGGGATATTTTGATAACCTCTTCTCTAACGTAAATTTTAGCAATGATGTTAATAATATTAGTGGCCCCATTTGTTACTAAATTTTATTAGTTTGTAGATTGGAGCCATGGTATCTATCTTAAATGATATTACTGCCCATTAATTCTACTACCCATTTTATTTTATTTTGTTTATTTTATTTTACCTTATTTTGTTTTATATATTTGCAGTGGTGGAGATGGAACCCCGAGCCTTGTCCATGCTTCATCTGAACTATATCCCCAGACTTTGTATTTATAATACATGGTCTCATGTAGCACAAGCTGGCCTAGAACATGCGATCCTCATGTCTCCACTCCCCAAGTACTGGGATTCCAGGCATGCATAAGGACGCCTGGCTCTCATTTTTGAAATTAAAAAAAAAAAAAGATTGAAAAAGTAATATTTACAGACTTTCAGATAAATCATATCACAAATGGGAGCCTGGAAACCTGAATGTTAGGCCTGACTTTGAAGTCTGTGTCCTGACAATGCCTTCTTAATGCCTCCGCCAGCTTTTGCTTCCTCCATTTATATGTCCAATTTGGAAATTATAGAGCATTAGATCAAAGACACCCAGTGACATATTTTTACTTGCCTCTTCTTTTTCCCTGTTCCAAGCTTTTCTTCAGGACCAAGTTGGGCTGCTTTGCAGCTCTGAGTTTTCATCAAGAGGGCAGTTCAGACTTTCGTGCAGGCTCAGCATCTTTCTCAAAGATAATTCAGGCCACAGGCGAAAGTAAGGAAATGAGAAAAAAATTTGTATCTTAGGTCTTTTTCTTTGTTATACATCAGTAGGTAATTCTGCCTCATAGTGATGAAAGAGGTTACTTGAACTTAGTTTCAAAATGTTTTCTTTTCTTTTGAAAGCAAATGATAAGCAACTACATACATTTCCAGGTTCTAGAGAGAATGATAGAAGATATACACTGTAATTTCTCCTTTCTTTCAGAATGATACTTTTTTGGGAAGGGGAGAGTATTTTTCACCGACACTCTTATAAATTATGATTGTTTCTTTTTATGTTGGTACTCCAAAGAAAGCCTGGAAATGATAGCTTTACAGATTTAGAAAATAATGAATAGACCCTCCAAGAGAGCACTCCCATGGGTAATGTTTGCTCACTTTAATGACAGCATTTGACAGCAGTTTTTGTTTAGCATGAAGCTTCTGTGGCAACTCTTTTACTGGAAAGGGAGAACTGGTAAAAAAAAAAAAGGCACTGAAATATACATTTTTGTTTAAATAGGGTTGGTTATTTTTTTCCCTTTTTATTTATTTAGTTTTGCTTTTTTCAATCTGGTATAATCATTTAAGAGGAATAGTCATTAATTTAGAATTAATTTGTGCAAAGATAACTATATTTTTAAGGAAAGAAGAGATTCAGAAAGCAATTTAGCTTTCCTAAATTTATCTTAATGTGCAAAATTCATCTTTAGGATTTGAGGTGTCAGGTTAAAAATGGAATCTCATCCTGCCCCTACATCCAATTCTCAGTGTGATAATACAGATGTTTTCTTCATTGACAGATTATGTGTTCTAAATAATAACTATGAAATGTATGAATGTTAAAAAGAACCTGACATTTTCTTTGAACACTGGCCCACTATGATAAATTAGTTTTCATGCTAAAAAACTAAAAAGTAAAAATGACTAATGTATAATAAAAAGAACTTCTGAATTATAAAAGTTAAATCAGTGTGTTAATGTTAGTGTTAAGTCAGTATTTACTGACACTATAAATCATAGAATAGGAGGGTATTTCTCCATTATTATAATTTAATAATGTAATATTTAAATTTATTGATGATTTTACATTTAATCTGCATATAAAATAAACTTACTGATGTCTAGTAAACACAAGCTTCCTACATGATTGTAGAGTACTCTTTAAAATGCATCTATATTCAATGCTGGGTGCTGTGGTTTGCCTGTAATCCCACATTTTACATTCTCTCTAGCAGTATATGATTATCCATTCCTCCATATCCTTGCCAACATTGGCTATAATCTGTCTTCTTAATTTTAGCCCATCTAATGTACATTTAATGTTCTCTCCTGTGATTTTAACTTCCATCCCCTTAGTTATTAATGATCTTATTTTCATTTGCTTATTTGTCATCCTTACATTTCTGGTAAAATACTTTTTCATATCTCTTGCCTGTTTTATTAATTGAATTCTTTCTTATTATTGAATTTTATACATTATGGACTCAAGAATTTTATTATATACATGTCTTGAAAATTTTTCTGTCAGTCCCAGGTGGGAATTTTTATTACTTTGAGGCAAAGAAGTTTTCAATTTATGACAGCGTACAATTTACAATCTCTTTTCCATTATGAATCAAACTTTTAGTATTACATTTTTCTAACCCAAGGCTATAGGTTTTCTTTTAAAAATATTGTTGATTTAGGTTTTACATTTAGTATTAATAATCTTTGTGTAAATTTACATAGGTATGATGAATGGATCAAAGTTTATTTTTATGTATTAAAATATCCAGTTTTTCTGTAACATTTGTTGAATATAATATTTTTTTCTTCACTGAATTACATTTACACTTGCCGGAAATGAACTGTTCATATAAATGTAAGTCTGCATTCAGGAATTCTATTCTTTTCATTAATTTGTTGACTATCTTAATCCAGTACCACATGATCCTGATGATTATCGCTTGTGCATTCTTGAAATAAAATCATTTAAACTGTTCAACTTGCTTTTGTTTCAATTATTTTGGCTATATTACACCCTTTTTGTGTGAATTTTAGAATTATTTTACACATTTCTACTAAAAAGGGATGCTGCCTTTTGTTGTTGCTTTTGTTGGTCTGTCTATCCATCTATCTTTCTATCTTTGTGGAATGGACTTTTAGTCAATGTTAAGTCTTTCGATAACTCTTCATGGATGAGATGCATTTCTTCCCTCCTTCAGTTACACTTTAGTATCTCTCAGCAATGTTTATAGTTTTCAGTGTATAGCTCTTCCACATCTCATGTCAGATTTATCCTTCAGAATTCTAAAATTTGGGAAGATACAATTCTCAACTACAGAAAATGCCTATGTCTACAATGGTATCTTGATGTGGACTGAGTAACACATGAGGGTTGTAAGAATGTTTGAGTTGAATTACCCCGAAATACTACAACCACAGGTATCCCAGAATCTACTTTGACCTACAAAGTAGCTCATTCTTCCTCATTAATAATGCTAATGCACTCCACTCCTCACCAAAGTCCTGTTTGAAGACAATAATACTACCTTCACCTTCAAAGACCATCTACTTTCCACTTAGGGCTACTTCCAATGTGGCCCAGGGGCCAACAAGTATTGGGAGAAAATGAGTCATACATGAAAGAAGCTGTAGGTTCTAGCCAAGAGAAGCCAGCAGGAGTGAAGAGATAATATCAGGACGGATTATTCAGATGGTGCATCGAGGTGACAGAAAAAAATTGGGGCAAGGGAGAGTTTCATTTGTACCTGAGAAACCTTTAGCTACATGATTCTGCCAAAATATCCTCATTTGTCCTATCAGTGACATCAAGCAAACAGGAACCAACGATTAAGAGAGCCAAGTATGTTGGTCATCCTGGAGAACACAGGATGTTCAGGAAGAGGGAGAAAAAAGGAGAGTTCAAGGGGCCCATTATATTCAAGGAGCCAGTTTAGGACTCTGGTGCCCACAAAGTCATTTTACCTACATAAAAGATTATTTGTTTCTGACTGTTAGGAAAGCTTCATTTGTAGGAGATCCATTCTGAGCTGTGGAGACATTTCCACACTTACCAATATCACTTGGCCTGTTTGTGAGGTAATAGAGAACAATGACACTTTTGAGGGGAGACAGAGGGAAAATGTCTGAAAAAATGTATATATCCAGAGAGACAGAGGCTGCAGAGGTATCTGTGGTTGGAAAAGAGGCCGGATGGAGTTGATGGCAAATCTAAGTAGGAAAATTACAGTGAACTTCCCAGGTTCTGGATTCAGGACATTCCACAAAGAAAAGAAATACCACCAGCAGCTTTTGGTTACTGGAGCCTGTGAAAATTATGTATATGTCATGAACCACCCTATGGTCATGCAGACTAAGTGCCCAACATGTGCTGGACTCTGTCAGAGCCACTGAGTCATAAAGGTGGGCATGGAGAGGGTTCCTGGAGGCTCAGCTGGTCAAGGAGGTGAGAGCTACACAGAGTTCTTAAATGACCTGGCTTGAAGGAGAGTAGGGTAGCATCACAATAGAACCACTTCTAGTCGAGCACTCCTGTAATCCCAGCAACTCGGGAGGCAGAGGCAGGAGGATCTCATGTTTGAGGCCAGAGGTAACCTGCATAACTTAGCAAGACCCTGTCTCAAAAGTAAAAAAAAAAAAAAAAAAAAAAAAAAAAAAAAAAAAAAAAAAAAAGAAAAGCATAAAATGGGCTGGGGATGCAGCTCAATGGTACAGCACTGCAAAAAGCGTGCACGATGCTTGGGGTTCAAGCCCCTAGTACCACAAAAAATAAAAATAAAAATAAAAATAAAAATAAATTAGAAACACTTTTGAGCACTTTTAGCATCTGAGCAGGGTCACTTGTTCTTACATCAATTTTCTGAAACTGTGATCATATTATTTGTGCACTTTGTATAAATGATATCATGATTTTAAAAATTAAAAATGTGTTTGTCAAGTAACAGAATTATATTTGTCACAAATACCAAAATTTAAGCTGATATTCCAATTTTATTTATGTTCTGTTTACTGAACTAACATGAAAATAAGAGTTAAAATTGTATCCTTTTCAATAACTTTAATGAGTCACATTAATATATCAAACTTGATTTTTAAATTTTTATTATATTTATAACTCACAGTAATTTTACAAAATAATACATTCCTCTGTGCCAATTTCATACATATATATATCATACTTTGTCCAAATTCACCTTTCCTAAAGCATTGTCACTCAATCTCCTTCATCTTTCCTACTAGTCCTTCTTTTATACTGAAGTCACCAACTTTTCTTACTTGTTTCATTTTTGTTGTTCTATTTTGTTTTGTTCTGTTTCCACACATGAAAAAATATGTACTACTAGTCTTTCTGTGTTTACTTTATTTTTGTTAAAATGATGATCACAAATTCCATTCATTTACTTGCAAATGATATGACTTCATTCCTCTCTATGCCTGAATTATACTCCATTGTGTGTGTGTGTGTGTGTGTACACCATAAGTACAGCAGAATGAAGCACTACTATGCCATGTGCAAGATCATCTTGTTTCAGCTCATTGTGCAGTCACTGTTTCTTCTCATTTTGAGTTGTACCACATCAGCAAAAGGAGGTCTTGGGGCTACTCCATTACCATCATTAAGGTTGACTCTACTTTGAGGAAGAAACTCTTCCCCAGTACTTTCTTTATTGTCTCCAGCCTGGGAGGCTCATTTTCCAGCACCATATTTGACAGTGCTTCTCTGCCATTCATAGGGTTTTCAATGGTAATTGTTTCATGAGTGGGCCACCTGATTCTTCTCCCTAGCCTGTCTTAGTCTGGAAGCTCAGCTAAAACCTGTCCACCATGGGTGGCCCTGCTGGTATCTGAGATATCAGGGCATAGCTTTCAGCATCAAGAAACATGCAAGCCTGCAATAGTACAAGCTGACAGGCACATGGGGGATAATAAAATGAGTATGCTTTTGTATGCTAACTTCATTACTTTAGGATAAAATCTCTGGAAATCGTATGGATGGAAACATTTGGCAGGTCTATTTATGTTTTTCTGGGGACATTCCACACTGATTTCTGTAGTGTCTATATTACTTTTCCACCAACATTGTAAAGGCTTAGGATATTATTTCTTCACATCTTCACCAGCATTGGTTAGTTTTGTTTTTGTTTTATTTTTGATAATAGTCACTGCATTGGGTTGAGATGGGATCTCAATGTAGTTTTGATTTGTTGTTGTTGTTGTTGGGTGCTGTGAAGTCTGTATCAGACTCATTGCGACCTTATGTGCAACAGGTGAAACACTATTGTTAGTGTCTCTCTGCTGTTCATAGGGTTTTCAATGGCTGATTTTGTTTTGTTTTGTTTTGCTTTTATTGTTTGTTTGTTTGCTTGTTTGTTTTGTTTGCTGGTTTTTCTGGGGTGGGTAGCTTCTGAGATCTGAGGATTGGATTCCACAATGGTACAGCTGAAGGCAGCTTTGATTTGCATTTCCCCAATGGCTAGAGGAGCTGAACATGTTTTTTATTTTTTTTAATATATATTTATTGGTCATTTGTACTTCCTCTGAGAAATTTCTGTGCAGATATTTAGGCCATTTATTGATTAGAATACTTGTTTTTCTGTTCCCAACTTTCTTGAATACATTATCTATTCTGGATACTAGTCCTTTGACAGATGAATAGCTGCCAAATATTCTTTCTCCCTCTGTACCTTGTCTCTTCACTCCATTGATTGTTTCTATTTCTGTGCAGAAGCTGTTTAATTCTTGCTTTTATTTTTGAATCATTGGAGTTTTATTCAAGACATATGTGCCTGTGACAACATCTTGAGGTGTTTTCCTCTAGTAGTTTCAAGGTTTCATGTATTATGTTAATATCTTTGATCCATTTTGAGTTAATTTCCATGCAGCTTGAGAGATAGGGATCAAGTTTGAATCTTTTACATATGGATAATTGCTCTTGCTGGCCTTTAGCTCAGTTGTTAGAGTGCTGCTCTGCACTCTCTGAGAACCTAGGTTCGATCCCACAACTGCAAAAGTGGGAGAAGGATGTGGCAATCCATTCCTGAAGCAATCACAAGACAATCATCCATTGAAAATGCTGTGAGGGTTGATATAAGTCAGACTCAACTTGATGGTACCTAACAACAACAAGGGGGCTGGGATTTAGCTCAGTTGGTAGAGCGCTGTGCTGCAGTCTCTGAGGTCCCCAGTTCAATTCCCAGCACCACAAAAATGGGAGAAGGACCTGGCAATCCACTCCCAAGACAATCCCAAAACAGTCAGCCATTGAAAACCCTATGAGGGTCACTATGAGTCGGATACCGACTCAACAGCACCTAACAACAACAACAACAACAACAATAATTGGTCTTGCCAAGACTATTTGTTGAAAAAGGTATCTTTTCTACAATATGTAGTTTTAGTACGTTTGCCAAGAATGAGGTAGCTGTGGCTGTCTGAGCTTATTTCTGGGACTTCTATATTCCATTATTCTGAGTGTTTTATACCAGTACTAAGTAGTTTTTGTTCCTGCGGTTCTGGAGTGTATTTTGAAAACAGGTATTATGATGCCTCAGCATTGCTCTTTTTGCCAAGGATTCCTTTGGTATTTTGGAATTTTTGAACTTCCTTATGAATTTTAGGATTTTTTTCCTTACTTCTGTTAAGGATATCATTGGTATTTTGATGGTAATTGCCTTGAATCTATAGATAGCTTTTGGTAATAAGGCCATTTTAATTATATTAATTCTACCAATCCATGAGCATGGGAGACCTTTGCATATTGTAATGTCTTCCTCACTGTATTTCTTCCATTATATAATTTTCATTATAGTCGCCCTTCACCTGTTGCTTCTGTTTGTCCATTGATATTTTATTTTTTTAAGGGGGCTGAGGCTTGCTCAGTTGGTAGAGTGCTTGCTCTGTGTGCTCTGAGGCCCCAGTTTCAATCCCCAGAACCACAAAAATGGGAGAAGGACCTGGTAGCCCATTCCTGAAGTAATCAGCCATTGAAAACCTATGAATAGCACAGAAGCACTGACAGTGCTCTTCATGGCACAGTGTCTCTTATGCCTACTGTCAGTATCACTCGGACCTGACTGGATGGCACCTAACAAAAACAATAATTTTTTAAGGAATTATTTTCCTGATTTCTTTCTCAAGGAGTTCATTATTATTTGTACAAAAAAGTTAATCACTTTTGTATGTTGATTTTGTCTTCTGCTAAGTTGCTGAAATTATTTTTCAGTTCTAAGATTCTTCTGGTGAAGACAAACTTTGATTTTTAAGTTAAAGATGAGATGTTAGTGTTTTGTTCAAACATCGTCTTATCAACAAGAAACTCGCTGGATATTCCAATTAACAGGGCAACCACCCCGGCCCCTGCAATCCCAATGTTCCTTTCCCTCGTTTGCTTTGGCTTTTCACCATAATATTGATCACATCCCAGCAAAATGTATGCTTTCCATATATGTTATGGTTAGTAATATTGTCTCCTTTAAGAATATAAGAATTTCTCCTAGAATATGAGACACATGGTTAATAATATTAATTTTCTGACATATCAGTAGCACATAGTCACTATTCAATCAGTGGTCTGTTCACTGTAAGTATGTATAATATGAACATTTTGCACCTGTTCAAAGATGCTTAGATTATAAGTATTGTCTTTTGTTGTTAAAAGGCATGAGGTAAAACAAACATGATCAAGGAAAGAATCATCATTATCCCTTATTGTCACATAGATGAAGAACAGTTCAGTGGCATGGCTGAAGCAGAAGGGTGGTAACTGAGAGGCCAGAGGCAGCTGGTGCAAATTAGCCTCTATCTCGAAAAAAGAAGAAATTAAAAGAAAAAGAAAAAATTTTTAAAAGGCTCTCCAGAATCAAGTAAATAACAATTACTAATTTTATCAATCACTGAGCCTACCAAACATGTTGCTGGCAATAAAATGAAAAATTGATGCCATTAAAAATATTGGTAACCACTTGAGAAGATCAATGGAAAGTGCTAATGTTATATAAACACCAATTTGATATTATGGGTCACATAATTTGCACAACAGTCCTTTAGGTCTTCCACTGAGAAGCTTGCTCCTTGCTTTTACATTCTCTTGGAAATGCTAACATGGATCTAATGTAGATATGCACTAATAATTCATTATGAAATACTGGAAGCAAGGACTAAGTAATGTTGTATTTAGAGCTTAAGATGCCAGAAGCAAAAGAATGCAAATTAAACCATTATTTCATCCTTATTCTGTATCAGGAGGAGAAGACAAGTAGTTACTACCGTTTGGAGCCCAATGGGTATTGCACTTTTGGGGATGAAAGTCACTCATGCTTCTTAAAAATGACATCATTCTATGAGTAATTATTTCAAATTTAAATATAATCTTAAAAAAATGTAGCTGCAACTTATAAGAACAGCATATCACAGGCCTTTTGAGATTTCTAGTTTAAAAGTTTAATGCTTTGCTGAAGGTAGATTTTTTTGCATACATTCATACTTGATTGGAGAAAAATCAACTAATTAGCAATAATCCTCAGTCAGTTCTTGATGGCATCTAACAACAACAATTCTTGTACAAAAGACCTGATTTGGCAAAATATAGGGTAATATCAAACACTGGACAGTTATCTCAACTCTGGAAGGGAAAAGTTTTTATTCAGGTTGACTGTTTCTTACAATGAAATCCTTTCATTTACTGTGAAAAGTAGGTTATTATAAAAGAAAACATATCTGATTTATAGAATATTTTTCTTTATCATTAAATTCTAAGTTAGGATTGTTCAGACGATATAAGACAAAACTAAAAACATTCCAATTTGACTACTTTACAATAAAATAGAATCTATAGAGTTACCAATGAAAAATATTTCTCATAATACTATCTGGGTATCCCGTATGGCTAAACAACACATGTTTTTATACTTTGGAAAATCATATTAGCAAGGATTAAGGCAGATAGACTATTTTGAGAAGTGTGATTGTTTTCCTACCAGAAGTAAATATGGCCACCCTCCACAGGCGTTTCGACAATAGTCCTGGGGACAACCAGGTCAGGGTGATACACATAAGCAGCCACAGATGCATCAGCTCCAATACAAAGCCTTGGTTGCGTCTCCAGAGTCTTGCACATTACAGCAGAGAAGAGGGGACCTGGGTGTGGAAGGACATCAAACAGTAGTTAGCAGCTAGGCATTGCCGTCCGATACAGGCACTGCCAGTCTCCTACTGGCTGTCCATCCTGAGCAAGTGGCTTGGGCCATGTCTGCTTGGGGAGGGAGCTGGAATTCATACCACTGTCAAAGAGAAGACACTAACTGGGCACAGCCATTCCTCATTGGTCAGTAGCACTCACATCTATGATTATCTAATCTGAAAGTTTCATTTTTATCTTTACAGTTTCTTCCAGGTGGGTGAACATTGAAGACATTTTTAGTCCCATTCTGGTTTTGTATTAGTAAGTTAAGGTTATCAGTTTAAAGAATGCTATTGATCTTTCTTTATCTTTTTTGAAGGATATTTACACAACTTTTCCATGTTTTTAAAAATCTTTTAACATAGTAATTGAACACAGTGTGAAATGTCTTAAAATATAATAATATTTTATCTCTTGTTATTTCTGAGTAGGCAAGAGAGCAGATCAGCTCCTATTGACCCTG
Organism: Pedetes capensis; assembly: GCA_007922755.1. NCBI lineage: Eukaryota > Metazoa > Chordata > Mammalia > Rodentia > Pedetidae > Pedetes > Pedetes capensis. The sequence goes on from VMDO01015502.1 coordinate 19,443, forward strand.
GGTTTTAGTAAAGCTCAGTTACCAAGAACATTATTAATTGAGAATCTAAGTAGTATCCACCTTGTGTGGCCCATATTCAGAATCTGTCCAAATCAAAAGGCATTTGCAAATCAGTAGGAGAAAGAGTACTTGTTAGGTTGTTTTTACAATTAAAATTCTTCAAACAATGGTTGATAATAAAATCTTGATTAATGGCATAATGAGCCCAAGAAATCTGACAATATATTTAGTTGTGTAGTTAAAGGAGAAAATCGTTCATATAACTTCCTATTCTCACTTCCACCAGTTAATTAATTAAGGAGTACATAATGATGCATAATGTCATTCATTATATCTATTAATAATTAGCTGGGCCTGAGAAACAGACCAAAGTAGACACATCCATGAAGAAATAACATATTTTTGAACAGTCTTCATTTACAAGTTTTTGTGATCACCTCTCTAATTAGCAATTGGCTGAGCATTGTGCATATGAGTGTGGCTGGTCCCATTTGAGAGCTAGGTTGTTCCCAAGAGAAGGGCCAGAACACTTACGATAATACCTGGAGAACCTTCAGATATTTGGTCTATTTTTACCTCCAAAATGAAAATTATTACAGTAACTTGGAAATTAAAAAACTTCTAGATAATGATAATAAAATGACTACCTTAATGTAGTAATTTGATATAAACAATGTTTTAAATACAAAAATATTCAACACAATATTTCATGTAATAATAAATTTTAAAACATGCTGTTTGTTATCAAGCACCAAGGTATACTGGACCCCTGTGCAAGACCCTTCTGAATTGGGCATTTTGTTCCCATTTGATGATGAAGACAATTTGCTCAGATATGTGAATGCCTATCCAACTGTGCAGACATATTTGATAGCAGAGAACACTTTATTGATGGCTAACTTTTTCCAAAGCTTACAGTATTATCATTCCAATTTCTGAACTACCTCTCTAGAGAAATACTGCATGCCAAAAGATTTCAGAGGGAATAAAGTCTTATGTGAGGAAGGATAAAAATTTTGTGAAGCATAAGAAAATGTTAACTTCAGGTTAGGTAGTTTCAGTACAGTGAGCAATTTTCTTTTTGCTTTAAACTTGTTGTTGTTAGGTGCCCTTGAGTTGGGTCCAACTCATAGCGACTCTCACAGGCTTATACATATGCTTAAAGAAGCATTTCTTAGAGGAAATAGAATTTGTGGATATTGACAACAACATATTTTTCTCATGCTCTCTTAAATTTCTAGAACTCATAGGGTAATCCTTCATTCCCAAGGATTATCCATGCAGAGATTATGGAGACCTAAAAGCATGTGTAAAACCAAGTAACAGGTTTTTAAAATTGTGCACAACAATTTTAACAAAGGAATTTTCTGAAAGTTACAAATGAATATGCTAGCTTCCAACTGATTAAAATGGAAAGAAACTAGCCTTCAATGATGATCTGGAGTGCACTATTTTTTCATGATGAGAAATTGATTTCAGAGTCTTTCTAAAAATCATTTACCATGTTTATGGCAAATGTCTCTGCAGCTTTTTGTTTTCCCTTAACTAATATGAAATGATTTCATTTTCTTTGGCATTTCATACTGACATGTACTTTTCTTCTTTCCTTTGTTTAAATATCCTTCTTAATATTTTTCCCTTCCTATGACTAATTTTTCCTTAAGTTAGGGGAAAGCAAGGGAAAGAATGAATAAATTTGGTGAGAGAGAAGCTGTTTAATAAATTCTGTTTTAAATAATAAATTAGATGTGATAATATTTCATATCCCTATAATTTTCCTCGCTATTGCAGTTTTGTCAAGACTTCTGCAAATCATTACAAGCTAAGTCAATATACTTATGCAAACAGGAGAAAATGAAGTTTTTGTGTATGGTATTATGCACTTGGGGAAGTAGATTTGGTACATTTATGTGTTTGAGGCAGATTAGCTCTCACCTGAAGCTTTTAGCACATTTTAATCTGTTGATATTGTTTCTAGACTTGACTATAAATTCAAGTGATGATGTGGTTATCTTCGTTGAAAGTGCTAGATTTCCACACAATGGTCTGAAAGCTGAAGTGCATTGAGTAGGAAGTGTGAAGAGATATTTCAGGCTCAGGAATTCTAGGATTTTTCAGTTCTCTTTTCAAATCCACTTTATTTTTGAATGCTGCAAATTCAGCAGCTTTGACAGCACCCAATTAGGAGAAAGCCTAAGGAAACCCTAAGGAAAATGGAACAATTACGTGGAAGCAAACTCTTTCCTTAGCAAGTTTCAAACTGATCATATATTCAATTAGGAAAGAATCTTTGCAAGAAAAAATATTTAGGGATAAGTATGTTAGTAAAATATACTTAGAAATTTACTAGAGAAATGTGAAAAAAGATGGATTTAGAGAGGACACAAAATCACTAATCATTCTGCAAAATTAACATGCAAGAGTAGATATTACTTCAGTCAGTAATGAATCATAATAGTCTAATGTGGAAAAAGTGTGTGGGTTTTATAACTTTTGTGGGAAAATTTACTCATTTTCTCTGGAGGAAAAAAAAGCCTAGGTTTACTTCAGTGAAGATGGAAGATAGCTTAATGCCAATCAAAGTCTTAAGGATAAAAGTGCCATTTTCCTCTCTATTTTCTCCACTTTGCACAACAGATCCAACAGAGAAGGGTAACACATGGAAGGGAAGAATTGAGTGATTTTTATCAGAAAAGTAAGTTAGGTTTACTTTGATTTGATGTAACATCATCTTCTTTTAATATGGCTTAGAAAATTCTGAATAGGGCAGTTTCTAAATTGACCCTGAAGAATTTAAGATATTTACATAGCTGAAGCATTCTCAATTTTGATCCAAATATCAATTTATTAACTCTGTAAATTTGTATTATTCAATTTTCTTCTCATCCTCAAGCATCACTTTCATTCACTTCTAGTTCTTACTAAAACTTCTTACTTGCTATTAAGAAATATTTTATTCTACCTTGTCTACTCTGCCTCTATAGTATGTATCAAACCCCAGTTACCTTTCTTAAACATTCTTTCACATGTTATTAAGAATTCAAGACTCACTTATTGAAAAAAATCCAAACTACTTCTCATAGTTCTGGAGAATTAGAAGTATATGACCAAAGTGATGGAAACTTTGGTGCCCAAGGAGGACGTTTTCCATTGCTGACATCTTCTCATGGTGGCATTCTCATGTGCCAGGGAGAAGCAGAGGAAAGGGGGGAAAAACTTGTGTCCTCCAATGGCAGAAGAGCATAAGAGCCACAAGGGACCCTCTGGAATTCTCATAAGGAACTGATCCATTTATGAAGGCAGAGCCCTAATGACTTCCTCACATCCCAAATGCTCTACATCTTAATATTCCCAGAATGGGGATTAATTCCCAACACAAGAATTTTAGTAGACATTCAGATGTGTAGTATCTTCGAGGGTTGGTTTTCTGAAATACCACAGTCTGAGCAGCTAGTCTGCAGGGATTTGCTGTCTTGCGGCGACATCACAGAGTCTGAAGAGTCAGTTCCTTCTGAGGGCTTTGAGGATGCCCCTCTATAACTCTCTCTTAGCTCTGGTGATTCCCCAGAAATCTCCAGGGTTCTTTGACTTATTGACAGCATAACTCCCATCTCTACATCATAGTTTCTTTTGTGCACCCAGGTGTTCAAATCACTTTTTTTTATTATAAAAAAACTAAGGATTCACTTTATATTGGATTAGAGGTCTACCTTACTCCAATATGACCTCTTCTTAAATAATTATATCTGCAATGATTCTACTTCCAAATAAGGTCATGTTCTGAAGTACTAGATGTTGCAAATTCAACATGCATTTTCGAAGCACACAGTTCAATCTATAATACACGGCCTCAGTAAGAGTTTCCTTGGGATAAATAAACTCCTACTTTCCCCTTGCCTGTAGGTACCTGTCTTCCCTCAGAGGGTGGGCTAATAATTTGTCCTGAGACATCATTTTTCCAAGGGGTTCAATAAAATTTTTAAATTTTGTTCTTGTCCTGAATGTGAATTCAGGGCTTTTTCTAGCTATCTGTTCCAGTAACAATATAGGAACTAAAGTGTGATATTTTCATCTCTTTGAATGTGCTGTGAGTCCTCAGAAAGTTCACAGATATTACACTCTACAATGTGATATTATTGAATTTGTAATAAATCATCTGTATACTGAGTTAATATCATCTAGCAGTTTTTAAGTCTTAAAATTTAGAATATCTGAGGAAATAAACTTTATTAAAAATGTCTTAGTATTTTTCTAGTATCTAGTAGGTGCTCGGGCTGGGATTTAGCTCAGTTGGTAGAGTGCTGCGCTGCAGTCTCTGAGGACCCGAGTTCAATTCCCAGCACCACAAAAATGGGAGAAGGACCTGGCAATCCACTCCCAAGGCAATCCCGAAACAGCCAGCCATTGAAAACCATGAGGGTTGCTATGAGTCGGATACCGACTTGACGGCACCTAACAACAACAACAACAAGTAGGTGCTCAGTAAGCATGCAATGGATAATATAAATGTAAATCATACCCACTAACAAAGCGAATCAACATCTATAAATATCATATTTGTTCTGCTTAAATGTGCATATAATTAAGTAATATATTGTCATGGATAGTTTTGATATATTGCTAGAGTGTTTATAGTTTGTACTGATATAAATTATTTCTTTACAAAAACCCAGCAAAGCAGAAAGGTAGGCTAGTTTGTAGAAATGTTAGAGCTGTAACCAGCAAAGCCACAAAAAATTATTCTTCTTCAAAGGAAACATATTAAACCACAAAAATAAATTTCTCTTTTGTACCATATGAACAGGTCACTGGTGGATATTTTATACAGAAGTGTGTGTGTGTGTGTGTGTGTGTGTGTGTGTGTGTGTGTGTGTGTTATGTGTCAGATTATAAGTGCCAGCACTATGGCTATGTTATAAAGGTTTTGACATGGTTAATCATATCTCCAGTGACTTCTTTTCTTGGAGGCATCATGATTTAGTGGCACTCTCAGCTGCAAAGAGCCCCTCTGTACCCACCATCACAATGCCATCCGATAGCATGCCCAGAAATGTCAGCATTGGCAAATGTCTCTCTTCAAGCACTAGCACGTTACTGTGAAAGTTCCCCACAGAGCTATTTTCTACATTTTCTGAGTACGTATAGTGGGAGTGACTGAACAGAAGAATCAATTCTTTTCTAACTCTTCTTGTTAGCAAGGAGAAAGTCCTTACTGCTAGAAGATGGGTGTAGAAGAGCAGAAAGGAAATGTCCTCATGTATAATTTGATTCTTCTAGATGACCTCAGCAACATTTATTCTGCACGTTTAACTTGCTGGTCGTTAAAAGCTGCTTGTTTTTCTGTTACCAACACTTAGAATTCTTAGCTAAAATTATGGATCAACATATGTAGAGTTCTTGCTAGAGAAGCATTGTTTTCTTAAAGAAGCATTATTTTTGTAAAGATTAAATTTATGTGTTTTATAAGCTTTGCACATGGAAAGTTTTCCATGTTATACAGGGAAAATTGTTGGTGCTTTTGATTAGAGTCAGCTAAAAATCCTTTAAGGCAGATATGTCAGAGTCTGTAAAATGACTCTAAATTGTAGTTAGATATGGATTCTGATGGGTTGGGGTTTATCGCAGTTGGTAAACTGCTCCTCCACACTCTCTGAGGAACCAGGTTTGATCCCTAGACCCACAAAAACGGAAGAATCTCAAAACAATCAGTCACTGAAAACTGGATGAGTGTGCCATGAGTCAGACCCCACTTGACAGTACCTAACAAGAACATGGATTTTATGTGAAATAGAACGAGAGATTTTATATGAGATCTATCTATCTATCTATCTATCTATCTATCTAATCTATATAAGCCTATATGTGTGTGTATATATATATATACATATATATATATATATCTCAATCTATCTATATATCTACATATAGATATATAGATATATAGATAGATATATAGATAGATCTACATATCTATATCTATATTTATCTGTCTATATATATAGAGAGAGGGGGGATTGCATGTAGGTGTTCTGGGCCATTACAAATGACTCTGTTTGCTCATGGTCAAATACTCCATCAAGAATTATAGATTTTGTTCTGTGAAGGGAAGTGTAATGATTGGATGAAGGAGATAACCAAACATTGGAAGAAACATGCTCATTGAATCATTGCATTGCAATATTCAGATTGCCTTCACCTCTGCTGTATTTTTTATTTCTTCTTAATGATATTTCAGGGCTGGTATTTAGCTCAGTTGGTAGAGCACTGCGCTGCAGTCTCTGAGGTCCCTAGTTCAATTCCCAGCACGGCAAAAATGGGAGAAGGACCTGGCAATCCACTTCCAAGGCAATCCCGAAACAATCAGCCATTGAAAACCCTATGAGGGTCACTGTGAGTCAGATGCCTACTTGACAGCACCTAACAGCAACCACAACGATATTTCAGAAAAAAAATATTATCTGTGTCATTAAAATGTAGACTGTTGTTGTTGTTGTTGTGTGCCGTCGAGTCGTGTCTGACTCATAGCGACCCTCATAGGGTTTTCAATGGTAGTTTGTTACGGGATTGCCTTGGGAGTGGGTTGCCATGTCCTTCTCCCATTTTTGCGGTGCTGGGAATTGAACTTGGGACCTCAGAGACTGCAGAGCAGCGCTCTACCAACTGAGCTAAATCCCAGCCCAAAATGTAGACTAGCCTTGTTCAATTTCCAACTTAAAATTTATCTTTAGTCAAAATGTCTGTTTCCCACCCCAGGGGAAAATACAAATAAAACTCAAGACAGCAGTGTTGAATTTGAAAATAATTACATAATTAATAAATATCATAACGGATATTATTTCTCCACCCTGGGTAGATGTGTTTCAGACCAGCTTATCAATTTTAGTTTTCTTTGGGGGGGAAAATGAGACCTCAGTGGCCTTCCAGTCTATATTCTTCAATGTATAGATAAGAAAATAAAACGGAAATGAAGCACATCACTTAGGTTTGAGACATTGAGAAAGCTGCACAATTTCAAAAGCAAAGGCATTTAAGTAGAATGCCATCCTGTTAAAATCCTGAGGGTTACGCTTCAGATTCATTGTCTTCTCTCCTTCATTTGTTCTCCTTCTTGTCTATTCCTCCAAGCCTTCATCTCTACCAAGTAAACACCTTGAGAATAAAGCATTCCAGTATTCTCACTATCAGAAGAAGGAGTAATAAATTTAAAAATGAATCATGTGCTGATAAGCCTCAAGAGCTTCATTTGAATTGGAAGTATTAGTGTTTACTTAAGGTCCTTAAACTAGGTTTGGAATATACCTAGATTTGTAAAAATTATAATTACTTTTGTGTTTAAATATATGTACATTTGTGTATTTACATTTATGTTTCTTACTAATGCATACTAGAGCAGCTAGAAATAATGGCAATTAGTATTAATTATCAATCAAGTCTTGGTTTGGATATACCATTCTTTATATAAAGAACCAAATCTGCCTGGAAAAATAGCTTATCCCTATGTTTGAATTGGAAAAGCACAAAACTTGTTTTTTTAAATTAAATCTATAAGTCTATACTGATATACGTTGTTGTTGTTACTATTAGGTGCCTTCAAGTTTGTATCTGACTCATAGCAACCTTATATACAACAGGCGAAACATTATTGTCAGTGCTTCTCTGCTATTTATAGGGTTTTCAATGGCGGATTGATTTTTGGGAGTGGATTGACAGGTCCTTCTCCCAAGCCTACAGCACCTGGTGTTCCCAGGCAGTCACCCATCCAAGTACTAACCAGGGCTGACCTTGCTTAGTTTCCAAGATCTGATGGGATCTGGCACCACAGTGCTACAGCTGCAGGCCATACTGATATATAGCTAAGATAAATTAATAAATGATAGAGAAGGGAAAGCTCTACCTTAGAGTATCAGGCAGGCAATAAATACAGAAAGAATCATGAAATTTGAAAGTCACTGTTTGATAACCATCCTAGGAATCATCAGTTGAGACAAGAATCATCAACCATGTTGAAACTGGATAGTGAAAGCTCAAGATCAGAACAAGATCAGAATGAGATCAGATCATACTTATAAAATATCTTCCACAATATGTATTATATATCTAGTAAGTTCACCATCATTATTAATATGTTATTTAAGGTGGAAAAATCCAACAGGCTTCTTTTTAACCAAGTGATAAAATTTAACTTCCTGAGATCTGTAAATATAATGTACCTTCTGATATGATGTATTATGAAGAGTACATGCTTACTTTCCAGGAATAATGGCTTAAGTACATAAGTCAAGAATTACCACATAGACCCTGGAAGATATTTTGGACCTAAAATGATATTTTTAGTAATGATATGAAATAAATTTGGGGTCTATGTAGTAAATACTAATATTGAATTAGTACTAATTGAGTTAAAAGTTGAACTCTTGTTAAGAGAATATTCTTAGAAAATACACTTTAAAGTATTACCAGATAAGGTTATCACATTAGCAAGTTATCTGCAAGTTCTAAAACAATTCTATGTTACATTTCTTCAGGTTTTCTGAAAATTTTAAATCATTTTAGTGTTATACATGGTAGATATGATAGATATATTACCTAGAGGGACATATATTATGTATTATATATTATATTGTATATTATGTAATATATATTATATGACTACCTCTACCAACTATATATTTATCCAGAGGCTGACATTTCCCTCTTTCAACAGCTTCACTGTGCAGATGAAAATTTGAGAGCTGTAGGCCAAGATGACATGTACCTGGTTGCAAAGACATTTAGGAGTAGAACCAGGCACAGATGCTCCCAGGTGTTTGAATGACATCAAGAAAAGAATATGTGGCAGCCACTGTCCATAGAAGCGTAGTAGGCAGGACAGGCTTTCCTCCTCAATGTATGACACTTAGCTCTATTGGTCTTAGGAGGTGCCTCAATCAGTCCACCACCAGAGGTAGAGACAGGTGGGGGGAAGAGACACTCTCTGGTGGCTCAAGAGTGCCACATGACAAGACTGCTATCATATTTCTGAGGAAATGAAATCTCAGAGCTCACTGACACTTTCTGAAACTCCCTAATGCTTCTGGAAAGTGCTGTGATCTTTGCTGTTGATGACTAAAGAAAATCAGACACTGAGAATGGAAGAGCCAGTGCACTACCTTGGAGAAGATAAGGATAATTTTACATGAATCACTTTAAAAACAGGCACAGATTTTAGGCTCTTATGTCACAATGGTATCATATATTATTTTCTGGGAACTTGAGCTTTTGAAGCTGGACTAAGGAATCTACTCCCAATTTTCCAACCAGAACCTTGGCAAATGTTTCTGGCAGTTTAAATGCCAGTACAGGAGCATGAATACTTCAAATCAAGCCAGTAAAACCTAAGAAGTGTTCCTCTAAATACATTATTAACATCAGATTTCTCATTCTTCCAATATTAAACAAAATGTTTTAGCAGACAGTCTGGGGGGCATAGGTCGGCAGCCCAAGTCCTGTGTCAGGAAAAGGTGACTACACAGGTATTAATAGAGCTTTGCTGGTTTCAAGGATGCAGCAAAGTAAACGGAAACTAAAGCACATTCTTCTCACAGTCATATCACCTATCAAGGAGTTAATGAAATTAGCATGTAGGCATGTGCGCAGACACACACACACACACACACACACACACACACACACACACACACACACACACACTAAAATGCTCCAGAAGAAAAGAATATCTATTGAAGGAAATCAGGATTTGGGGGAAGTTGAAGATGGCTTGCCTAAATTATGGTAATTACACCACTGTGATTGTGACATGCTATCTATTAGCAATTTTGGACATCTGTAGAGTTCTCTAACAGCATGATTCCTTTCTTAATTTAACTCTTCCTTTCAATGTTTTCTTAGAAAATTAGTAAAGTAACATGGACTTTCTACATTTCCCTAACCTGATCCACACATCCATTAGATATACTTTCCATTTTCCATATTGTGTAAGGTGATATTTTGCTAATTGCTCTTTCTGTATATAATTGTTTGGAAGTTAGTTAGATATTAGCAGGGCATGGAGGAGAAGGAGATTAAATATGGCTCCTGCTTCCAGCCATGACATAGGCTCAGAACTCCCAGGACATCATAGGAAAGATCCTTGGTGTCATCCAGGCATTGCTCAAATTGGCCCTGTACCCTAACAGAGACTGATGTCTGCCTGAGTCCTCAGATTATGAGCAAAACAAGATTATTCCAAGACATCTGCCTATGGGTCCATTCTCTTCAAATATACCAAGCTAGGATATTAATTCATTTCACAAAAAAGACCCCAGGTATAGGACTTTTCTCTCCTCTGCCAGAGGCCCCAACTCCTCTATAGAAGAATCAACTATTGTGCACCCATACTCCCTAAGCACAAACTATATCTTACAACAAGCCTTGTCTATGTCCTTCTCTATACTGTCCATGTCTCTTCAGAATTTTTCGAAATTGTAGTCCAAAGACCAAGATATTATTGTTGGTTTTTGATAACACTGGGTCCCCTGGACCAGATCTCTGATAATATAATGAGATTACCCTTATCTTTAGTCTCAAATAATACTATCTACAAATTGTCTGCCATGGGACCTTCAACTCTGACTGTTCCCTGTTCCAAAAGCTATAAGAACTTTTCTTAGGCCAGCATTCAAATTCCAGGTATTAAATTCCATGACAGTTCTCTATTGCTTTATTGTAAAATATTTGTTTTATTGGCTTAAAACAAACAAAAATCTTCATTATCCATCATGGATACATAGTTTGTCAATTTGAGCAGAGACTAAGTGAGCAATTCTTCTGCCCCATATACTGTCATCCACAAGTTACTTGACAGTACATAGTTTGTGGCTGGATTTGCCAATATCAAACAGGCTTTGCTCCTAACCCTAGTGCCTGTTCAGAAATGGAAGATGACTGAGCTTGACTGGACCACTCTCATTTCTGATGTGAGCAATCATGAAAGTTAAGTTACTAAGGCTCTTCTATGGCAGCTCAGGTTTCTGCAACTGAGGGTTCTCAGGCCAAGAAGACATTGTGAACATCTTAGCAACAGGGGCCAAGGAGTGGAATGGTGTCACTGCTACTGCATCCACTTCTGTTCAAAGATGAATGACAGTAATTGGAAAATGATGCTGAAATAACTAGATAAGAATATGGAAAACACAAACTGGTTATTTTATATCACATGCAAATATTATCATAGATTATGGACCTTTGTCAAAATCTCAAACTGTTATAACTCCAGGAAACACAAGAAAATATATTCTTGTTATTTGGGGATAGAAAAATACTTCCTAGATGTTAAAAATCAACATAAAGGAAGTCAATGGTAATGTGGTCTTATTCAGAACTTAAAATCTTTATTCATTGATAGACACAAATTGGAAAATACATACTCAAGCTAGATAGTATAAGAAAATACATGTCAATAATCCACAAATCAATTATATAAAGGTAAAGAAACTCCCAGAAAATGACAAAAAGACTTGAACAGACACATCACGCATCAGGATCTATGAATTACCAATAATCATATTAAGAGAAATAAACATAATTAGTTATCAGGGAAACACAGATTAAAAGCACAATGATATATTTCTGTATACCATTTGGAAAAATAAAAATTATAAAGACTAAAAAGAAGAGCAAATTAAATCCAAAGTAATCAGGAAAGAAATAATACATTAGAGAAATGATAAAAAGAAACTGAAACAGGAAATCAATAGAAAAAAATTAATAAAACCAAAAGCTAGTTCTCTGTACACCTAGGGTTTAGCTCAGTTGGTAGAGTACTGCTCTGCACTCTCTGAGGCCCTAGGTCCAATCAACAGTACTGCAAAAATAGGAGAAGGATCTGGCAGCCCACTCCTCTGTCATGGAAAACCCTATGAATAGCAAAGAAGCACTGACATCATGCCAGGCATGGCACAGTGTCTGGAAGCTTTTGTTCTGTCGTACACAGGGTCACTATGAGTCAGACGCCACTCAACAACACATAGCAGCAAAAACAGTTTTCTGAAAATAAAGACAAAACTTTTAGGTTTTTTGGCAGGCTAATAAAGAAAACAAAAAGAAGAAAGGCACAAATTACTAAAATCAGACGTAACAGAAAGTTGAGCCTCATTACAGGTCATATGGACATTAGATATCTAAGAAAGAAATAGTCTGGTCAAATCTGTGCCCACAAATTTACGAACATAGATGTAATGAAACAATTCCTTGAAACACACAACTTGCCAAAACATATTTATGAAGAAACAGATTAAATAAATGGGCCTATATCTATTAAAGAAACCAAATGAATAATTGATAATTTTCTAAAACAAAGAGCACTAGGCACAGAAACTTTATTACTGAACTTTACCAAACATTTTAGAAAAAAACCCAAACAGTCTTCTACAATCTCTTTCAGAAGAAAAAACAGAGGGAATACTTCTCAACTTATTGTATCAGTCCATAACTACTTTAATATCAAAACAAAAAAACTCATTATAAGAAAGTGAAACTAAAGATCAAAATAAATCATGAATACAAATGTGAAATTCTTCGGTAAAATGTTAGCAAATTGAATCAAGTAATGTATGAAAACAATCATACATGACAACTGAATGGGACTTATCTCACGTACTTAAGACTTGTTCAATATTAAAAAATCAATTAAAGTTCTCCTTCAAATCAAGAGGATAAAGAAGAAGCATCATTACACGGTCACATCAATATGTCCTCAAAATCATTTGACAAACTCATACATTTATTCATGATTTTAAAAAATCAGAAAAACAGGAAAAAAAGGAACTTTCTCAATTTGCAAATAACATCTATAAATATACTATAGCTAACATTATATTTGATAAGAAACTCAGAGTTTTCTTGCTAAGATCAGGAACAAGACAAGGATAACTTCTCTCACTACCACTTTCTAACATTGTCCTAGAAGTCCTAGCTAATACAATAAGAAAAGAAAAGGAAATAAAAGGCAGGCATATTGGAAAGAAATAAGTAAAACTGTCCTTCGCACATGCCATGATTGTACATGTGGAAGAGTCAAAAGAATCACCAAAAGAAGAAATCCTGGACCAATTAAACAATTACAGACAGACTGCAAAAATTACAGCAAGATTAATATTCAAAGGCAATTGCTTTCCTATATCCCAGGAATGAACAAGTAGAATTTGAAATTAAAAATACATTTGCATTAGCACCTATAAATGAAACACTTAGGAATAGATCTGACAGAATGTGTATATAATCCACTTAGGGGCAAGTACAACATTCTGATGAAACATGTAAAAATAAATGCAGTTATTCCATGTACATGAGTAGGAAGACTCAATATTGTAAAGATGCTACAGATTCAATGAAATCCCAGTCTGTTGGGGATTTTTAAAATTATATTTCCCAGCCAGGGTCCCTCATAACAGCCTGAGGGGCTGGCCCCTAATTGACCCCAGGGCTCATCCCACTCACTCAAAACAGCCCCTCCCATCGAGTGAGCAAAGATGGCCCCCGGCCAGTTTGGCCAGCCTTGTTGTTGTTGTTGTTAGGTGCCGTCGAGTCAGTATCCAACTCATAGCAACCCTCATAGGGTTTTCAATGGCTGACTGTTTCGGGATTGCCTTGGGAGTGGATTGCCAGGCCCTTCTCCCAGTTTTGCGGTGCTGGGAATTGAACTTGGGACCTCAGAGACTGCAGCACAGCGCTCTACCCACTGAGCTAAATCCCAGCCCCGACCAGCCTTAACCACCTTAATTTTGATTGGCTCCCCTCACCACTGCAGGTAATAACTATCTCCACTTGGCAGTTATGTCCGTTTGCCCACTGTACCTGCCAGCTGTGTGCCCTGATTGGCTGAACCCCACCATGTGACCCTTCCAGGACCCTATAAAAGCAGGGCTCCTGGACCCCAGATTCACTCCCTGTAGCACCACAATCCTGACCTCTCTGACCGCCTCCTGAACCTCATCATAGACCAGCGCTCCCTACTCCAGCAAGACCATCTGGCAAGCCAGCGAGTTCAAGCCCAGGGGCCCCGAAGAGCCGAAGGCATCTAGCAAGCCACGAAGAGCCTCCCAACTCCTCCCATCCTTGGGAAGGAGGGAGGTAAAGAAGGCGAGCCGCGAGAGTCAAGACCATTGGACCTCACCTGAACACCAGCAACGGTGGCTGTGCCTTTAAGGCTGAGCTGTACCAGCACTTAGCCTGTAGCATTCCATGCTGCAGGCCTAGAGCCAGCACTTAAAGGGATAGAGCTTTGCTCTATAGGGGCTGCTTGCTCCTTGCTCTCCATCAGGGGAGCACCCCAATAAACCTTACCTACCCTTGTCTAACCATCTGAAGGTCTCCCGAAATCCTTCTTTCCCAACATCGGCCATGTTGGTATGTTGAGGGTTTGGCCCTCATTTTAGCCGGGCTAGAGCTAAAACCCCGACACCAGTCAAATACCAGTAATAGTGTGGATATTGGCAGATGGTTTCTAATGTTTATATGAACAGGAAACAGACTTAAGATAAGTTATCTCAATCTTAAAGAAAATGGACTCAGGGAATGAAAACCACCCAACCTCAGAACTTGGTGTAAAGCTACAATAATCAGGAAAATGTTTTTGCAAAATAATGGACAAAAGGATCAATGGAACAGAATTGAGAACCCCCAAATTGGCTATATAATTCTAGTATCTATCTATCTATCTATCTATCTATCTATCTATCTATCTATCTATATATCTACACACCCACACACCCACACCCCCCCCACACACACTGCTATTGTTAGGTGCCATCAAGTCACTCATAGCAATCCCATGTACAATTTGTGAAACATTTCCTGACACTGTGACATGCCTCGTGATATTGTCAGTGTTTTTCTGAGATTCATAGGATTTTCAGTGGCATATGGTTTCAGGAGTGGGTTGTGAGTCCTTCTGCCTAGTCTGCAGCACCTGGTATTCCCAGGCAGTCTCCCATCCAAGGACTAACCAGGCTGACCCTGCTTAGCTTCCAGGATAAGGTGGGATCGGATGCCAGAGTGTTACAGCTGCAGATCTGTCTATCCACCTATCTATCCATCTATCTATCTAGATGGATATATACACACACATATACATATATGTATTTGTATGTTTGTGTATGTATATATGTATGATATATATGTAAACATTATATACCATTATAGACATTATATACAAACATTATATATAATTATTATATATAGACATTATATATAAACATTATATAACATTATATATATATAAACATTAGCTAGACAATAGATAGATACTAGAATTATATAGCCAATTTTGGGGTTCTCAATTCTGTTCCATTAATCCTTTTGTCCATTATTTTGCAACCATTTACCTGATTATGGTAGCTTTACACCAAGTTCTGAGGTTGGGTGGTTTCATTCCTCAAGTCCATTTTCTTTAATATTGAGATAACTTATCTTGAGTCTTTTTCTTGTTCATATAAACATTGTTGTTGTTGTTGTTAGGTGCCGTCAAGTCGGTATCCGACTCATAGCGACCCTCATAGGGTTTTCAATGGCTGACTGTTTCAGGATTGCCTTGGGAGTGGATTGCCAGGTCCTTCTCCCATTTTTGCAGTGCTGGGAATTGAACTTGGGACCTTAGAGACTGCAGCGCAGCGCTCTACCAACTGAGCTAAATCCCAGCCCATATAAACATTGTTGTTGTTGTTAGATGCCGTCGAGTCGGTATCCGACTCATAGTGACCCTCTGTACAACAAGGGAAACACTATTGTCAGTGCTTCTCTGCTGTTCACAGGGTTTTCAGTGGCAGATTCATTTTTGGGAGGGGGTTGCCAGGTCCTTCTCCCAAGCCTACAGCTTCTGGTGTTCCCAGATGGTCTCCCATCCAGATACTAACCAAGCCGGACCCTGCTTAGCTTCCAAGATCTGACGGGATCAGATGTCACAGGGCTACAGCTGCAGGCCATATAAACATTAGAAACCATTATATATATAAAACCATTATCTATCTATCTGTCTATCTATCTATCTATCTATCTATCTATCTATCTATCTATCTATCTATCTATACACACACATATTAAAAGGAGCAAAGTGATACAATGCAGCAAAGATGGTCTTTTCAACAATTGGTGCTGTAACAACTAGATATTCAGAAGGAAAAAAAATAAATCTAGGTAGACTTTACCGTTTTTACAAAAATTTGCTCAAAATGGATTTAGATTTGAATATAAAATGCAAAACCCCAAAACTTTTAGAAGGTAATATAGAGAAAACCTAGATGCATTGGATGTGGGATGACATTCATATAAAACACTAACAGCAAGATTCATGAAAGAAATAATTGATAAGATGGATCTCATTAAAATTAAAAAGAGCTGCTCTGTGTAAAACAAGGTAAAGAGAGTGCAAAGAGGAACCACAGGCTGGTATGGTAATCTCCTTTAGGCTTATTTCCCTTCTCCCCACAGCATGCCTTGCTATCTTTTATAAAGCAAAATTTGCTCCTCACAGTGTTTCTTAGCAAATGTTTCCCTAAAACAACAATCAAAGGCCCTTGAGTCCAAGGTCACTTGCTTTTGTTCATTCAAACATGTTTCTAGGGCAGTGTTGGAACAAAAGGGAAACAGCCATCCTCAAATTTCAATCACCTGTTCTGAGTCAGGGCTAACTTTGTCTGGATCAATACTCTCTCTCTTCTCCCCCTTCTTATTCTGTTGTTTTTTTCTCTATTTTGTCTCAATTTTGACTGCTGCTTCCTAGTATTTTTATGACTTCAAATAACTCTCATCTCAAAATTTTCTGTATTCTCCTATCTTTGAATGCCCATAGATCATCCTGAGAGACCAACATTCCTGGGACTCTCTCTACACGTAACTCTTCTAGTTGATTCTCAAAATATTTCTGAACTCTATGTGTTGTTGTGGGGTGCTGTTGAGTCTTGTCTGATTCATAAAGACTCTATGTACAACAGAGCAAAACACTCGCCGACACTGTGCCATACCTGGCACTAGGTCAGTACTTCTCTGTTACTCAGAGGGTTCTCAACGGCTGATTGTTTTTAGGGTTGCTTCGGGAATGGATTGTCATGTCCTTCTCCCATAAACTATATGTAAGTGACTGTATTATGTCAATTATGTAGAAAATAAAACAACTAGGTGATGTTAATACATAAGATTTAAATTGCATTTATTCATTGGTTATTCAGTCTTTGTACTATCAAGATGATACAATTTGATTTAAGTGTTTTGATAATTTTTTATTAAAGTATTTTATCTTAGTTGATTTTAAGATAAAGTAGGAGGATGACTTGCTGTTAAAACAAGGTCTAATAAAGTATTTTCCTTAAATAATAATATTTATTTTTCTCTAGACACACACAGAAAGCTTCAATATGGAGCTTGCGCCCTCTCTCTCTCTCTCTCTCTCTCTCTCTCTCTCTAACACACACACAGAGTTTCTATTTTGTATTTGTTTGAGAAGCACTGTTGGTTTCATATAGCCCTTTCTACAGATTCAAACTGATTTAGACTAAATTTCCTTTAAAACCAATAGGCAGACTCTATATTACAATTTCTTTCTTTTTTCCCTTTTTTCTTTTTTCATTTTTACAATCCTATCCCTCTCAGTTTGTGCTCATCAATCATACCGGGAAGCTGACTTATATTCTCCACACTTCACCACTAACTAGATTACAGAGCTGAAAAACTTACTCAAAGTTTAAAATGTGATAAACGTAATCAAATTGTTCTAGTCGAATTCTAACAGTGGTGAATAGATGACACTAATTACCTTTTCTTATTATGCTACAAATGTGGTTTACTCCATCTTTATTCATGAAGAGATATCATGCAGCCCACTAAGGGGACTGCAGCAGGATGTAATATTGGCTTATTTGTTTCTTTAGCTCTACTTCTCTCTTTTACCAGCATCCAAGAGATGTAAATTCAAGCTGCATTATATTTATATGCAGTAGTTTTTTATCCACTTTGGAAGATCATTGTTACCCACTGCAAAGCCTCACGTTTTGCATAATCAAGTGATTTCCAATCTCCAGTAAAATGATATAAAGTTTTTTTGTTGACGTTTAATTTTGTTATGGAGGAAGTGAAATTGTTTCAAACCAGATAACACAGAAAACAAATGGGGCTTGTCCTAAGAAAGGGCATAAAGATGAGAGAAACTGTGTCATCCTTTCCAAAAAAAGTTGAAGATTACTTTTAGAGCATAGTCTTCATTTTACATGGGAAATTTCCCGGTAACTCATCTTGAAAACAGTTTACAAAAGATAATTTCGCACAGTTGCTTACACGCTCGCTCTCTGGTTTGAATACCTCACATGCCTATTTCCTGTGGTCACAATACAGGAAGTTTTGCAGACTTGACATTCAATGGTGACAGGCTCATTTTCTGCATATAGTGCCGCATGAAGGAAAATTACCTCCAAATGTTTCTATTCATCTGATAACAAGAATTTTTTTTAAATATATTTTCAAAGTAAAATCAACCTGCGTGTTCTTCCTGAGCCCATAGAACTTACTTTAACATATTAAAACAATAAACCAAAATATATCTATAGTATAATAAGTACAAGAGGCTACTGATTCCCTTTAGAAAAGGATTTGACTATAAAGGAATTTGCAATTTTAGCATACACATGGAAATTAAATTAATGTGGGCATTTTGCACTTTTCTCAGAAACAATCCATATACAATGGCAAGATATGGACCAAAAATAAAGTGTGTAATTTATAAAATAAAGGCTTGGGCTAGCAATGCATATAACTAGTATGCTTAAGACAAATCAGTTATATTCCTATTATTCTGACTTAGTTATTAATAACATTTACTTTCAGTTTTAAAAGAGTCCCAATTAGGATGTTAAATTAGGCTGGCACCCTACTTATATGCAGTTAAAATGTAATTTTATTTTCATATCTAGAGCAAATGAGGACATAGGAAGAATTCAAATGGGGGGATTACTTGACATAATTCACATTGTGTGATCACTTGACTTGACGTTGGATGGAGAACAGTTTGGAAGGAGCAAGAAATAGAATGAGTATGAGGGTAATTCTACATTACTGGGCAAGGCAGACAATTATGGACGGTTGAAAGGATCCAGATCAGGTAATTCTTTACAAGTCATGATAAGGTGCTTGAGTTATTCTCCCCTCTCTCATCATGGGATGGAAAATTTTAAGGTATGAAGTAGTATAATTCAAATATCAAATTTTTATTTCTCTCAATAATTGTGTGGTCCACTGGATGATAGTGGTGTCATTTTGGAAGCAGGAAAAGCAGCTGGAACCTATCATGCATGAGGACGATGAGGGCTTCTATTGAAGTGGTAATAATGGAAGGACACAGCTCTATTCAGTGTGTGCTGAACACAGGATGATCAGGACATACTACTAGATTCAGTGTGGCATGACAGGGGAGTCATTCAGAGACAACCCTCAGACTTATCGATCCAGTGATGGGATGGGTGCTCTTCATGGGGCAGGTAAGTGCAGGTTCTAGGGAGAAAAATCTAGTTCTGCTTGCAAATTCAAAGTTTGGGAAGTCTTGAAACATCCAAAGTACGTTATCAAATTATCTTTACAAGACTGGTAAACACACAAATATTGTATAATGATGTAAATTTGGCATTATTAGAGTGTAATAGTTAAGTGGCTACTATGCCTTAGATTATGGGAGAAGGACATGGCAATCCACTCCGAGGCAATCCCGAAACAATCAGCCATTGAAAACCCTATAAGAGTCACTATGAGTCAGTCACAATTCGATAGCACCTAACAACAATATACCCTAGATTATGACATGTAGTGATTTTTATTTCAGAAAACAAATTCACTAGGATACTCTTTATGAAGCCAATTAGATTAAGAAGCATGTGTAGTTTTACTTTATGAATATGGGTTAGTCAAAGAATTTAAAATTATTGGACCCATAGCACACTTCCCTTAAATCACTTCAGAACATGTTTCCAACCTGACTCCTGGAGATGGTGCTACTGAAGAAGGAGGAGGCCATCCAGGTCCCTCTACCAAGCAACACAATGATTCCTCTCAACAACAGGAGAATTCTTCTTTATAGTAAATGCTCAATATCATAATCTGCACATATTTCACAGTTGGTACAACATAAAGAATAAGTATAAATAATTGATATGTAGTGCATGATTTCAACCTGCAGATTCAGATCTCCACTAATGAAAATGACTCTTCTGTGGTTTCAACACTTTTCCATTTAATGCATTTTACTCCTGCCTATAGGAAAATTAATATTTCATACATGTGTCTTTGAAATTAATAATCACATATTTAGATATATATGTAATTCAACATTTTGGACATTTTGGTTTGCATTTCAGAAATTTTTTTCTTCAAATCATAGGGTTTTCAATGGCAGATTGATTTTTTTTTAGGGAGGGGGTTGCCAGGTCCTTCTCCCAAGCGTACAGCTTCTGGTGTTCCCAGGCGGTCTCCCATCCAGGTACTAACCAGGCCCGACCCTGCTTAGCTTCTGAGATGTGATGGGATCGGATGCCACAGGGCTATGGCTGCAGGCAGGTAGCATTGAGTCAGGTTAAATTCATAGCAACCCTATGTACAACAGAAGGAAACACTCTGGACCCTGTGCCATGCCCAGCACTCAGAGTGCCATTCATAGGGTTTTTGATTTCTGATTGTTCCAAGAGTGGGTTGCCAGGCCCTTCTCACATTTTTTTCAATGCTGGGTATTGAATCCAGGCTCTCAGAGTACACAGAGCAAGCACTTTACCAACTGAGCTAAACTCTGCTCTACCTAGTTTTAGATACTTTTATGTGCATATTACATTAGTTCTCTGAACTCTTGTATTTTTAAATTACATTCAATATTTTTCTATTCAATAATCAGTTGCTTCTTAAAATTTATGCCTTTCTTAATTTCCTTCACAAAAGGAAGTATATTTAGACTATATGTTTTCTGATTTAATGGAGTAAGAATATCTCAGTGGAATATTTTGCATTTCTCCTTTTATATGATATTTTTATCTCTCTCCTTCTGTGTTTATTTTATGTCCAACTTTTAGCACAACTAATATCCTTATAAATGTTTAATATTAATACATACTTTGCTTCAAAATATTTTGATAAATTTCCCTTCAATACTTTCTCTGTATGCTTGGGCACCACTTGCAACTTAGTTGACTGACAGATGATATTATCCACTGTGTCACATAATCAAAAAATCTAATCATTTTCCTAAGTGTTTACAAACTCATAGTAAACTATAATTCCTGAGTTATTCCTATCTTTTCCTCATTTAAGAAGTACTCTCTATGTTTAAATTTTCCCTTTTGCTAAGACTGAATTTAAAATTTTGTTGTAAAAGCCTCGCACAGTGGTGCATGCCTGTAATCCCAGCGACTCTGGAGACAGAGGCATGAGGATTGCAAGTTTGAGACCAGAGGCAGTCTGGGTAATGTAGCCAGACCTTGTGTCAAAAAGTAAAAGAATGTGCTGGGATGCAGTTCAGTATTACAGCACTTGCAAAGCGTGCAAGCACGAGGCCCTGGGTTCAACCTCCAGGGCCACAGAAAATCTCATGGTTCTTTGGTTGGTTGGATAGAAACAAACAGTTGCCTGTTTGGTATCTAATGTGATATTAAGTGGCTAAAAGTGAGTCGTGCCACACACTTCAGTAAGATATTAAGGATCTCTATAGAAAATACAAAACTTTTTCATAAGTTAATTTATCATCTTAAGACAATAATATATGATTAGAGTAAATGTTTCACATTTTTCCTAGTATTCTTTGAGCATTTCTGTACAATTCATACTTCCAAATTATGAAGGTTGTGTTTTTAACCAAGTGTTGCCAATTATTTTCCACAAAATAGCCCAACCCTAAGAAAGAAAATTATGTGCTAGTTTTTTCTTTCAAATATTTTTGTTTTTAAATTTCATTCAACTCAGCTGTAAATTGGTCCAACCACTGTGGAAATCAATATGGAGGTATCTTAAAAAACTAAAAATTGATCTACTGTATGACCCAGCTATAACACTATTGGGAATTTACCCAAAGGGAGATGTGTCCTCATACCACAGAGACACCTGCATCTCCATGTTCAATGCAGCGCTATTCACAATAGCAAAAATATGGAATCAACCAAAGTGCCCAACAACAGAAGAATGAATAAAAAACTATAGTACATATACACAATGGAACACTAGTGAGCAATCAAAAAAATAGTGAAATAATGCCATTTGCAGTAAAATGGATGGAATTGGAGAAAAATTATTTTAATTATTTTAAGAAAATTATTTTAATTATTTTAAGAATGAACACAAGCTCAGAAAGAGAAACACCATGTGTTCTCACTCATATGTGCAAGCTGAATCAAAATTATAAGAAGGAAAAAATCCTATGCAGTCGGAACATAATAAAAAAGAAAGCTAAGAATGGTATTATTATAGATGGACTAGAAAATTCATGTAATGGTTTTGACAAGGTAAAAAGAAAGTTCACTACAGAAAAAGTTTCTTTCTTAAACAGAACTGGAACTCAAGGATCCATAGAAAAATATTACCATAAAAAGATAAGCAAATGGAAGAGAAGTCTTTGATGGGGGGGTGGAACGCAGGGCGGAAGTGCACAAGAGGGTAAAGGGGAACTTATCTGTGTAATGTACAGCAAAATGCATATATGGAAATGTCACAATGAAAAAAAAATTCATTTACCTCTTTCCCAGCATTCCCCACATTCTGGGGTATGGACAGTGACTTGAATCATGGGGTGGCTTGCATTTCTCTGTAGCATTCCACAACACAGATAAAAATATAATGTATGCACTCAGTTCAACGGTCCAGAGAGGCAACTGATCAACTGATCTGCATCAGACAGCTCCCCAACACAGTCCAAGAACACTCAGAGGTGAGAATCTAATGCTAGTCTGCACTCTCTGCTCATTTTCATTGCCGGTTTGCTGTGAAGAAGGGAATACCCAGGACTCTCCTCAGTGTATCATGGCTACTGGGGACAGGGTGCAGAAAGCTGAGTCCCAGGGAGCCTGTGTCTGTTCTTATTTATTTATTTATTGACAGATAAGTTGGCATATATTTATCATACACAGCATGATGCTTTGAGATATATATGTATATATATGTGATATATATTGATGTATATGTATATATGTGTATACATACATATATACACACACATTGGGGAATAAATAAAACTAATATATGCATTACCGTGTGTGTGTGTGTGTGTGTGTGTGTGTGTGTGTGTGTGTGTACTCATGCCAAGAAGAACCAGCAACCCACAACCCACTCCCAAAAATCAATCAGCCATTGAAAACCATATGAATAGCAGAGAAGCAGTGTTTTGTCTGTTGTACATAGGGTCTCTATCAGTCAGACACCAACTAGATGGCACCTAACAACAACAAATATATATATATACATACATACATATATATATATATGTTAGGTGCCATCAAGTCGGTATCTGACTCATAGAGACCCACATAGGGTTTTCAATGGTGACTGTATCGGGATTGCTTTGGGAGTGGATTGCCAGGCCCTTCTCCCATTTTTGCGGGGCTGGGAATTGAACTCGAGACCTCAGAGACTGCAGCGCAGCACTCTACCAACTGAGCTAAATCCCAGCCCATATATATATATATATATATATATATATATATATATATATATATATATATATATATTCAATTCCTAACTGAAACATTGGTTTTTTTACTTCCCCGATCTTGGGCAAATTACTTAACTACTATGGGACTCAGAGACTTTGGAAGCTAGGAGTACCTATCATAAAGGTTTCTACAGTGATGAATTGGGGTGGTGTGTTTGAATTCCTAGTACTGTACGAGTCTAAAGTGAGGTTTCAAATATTAAAATGAGTTAACACAATTTAAGGAAGAGGTGACCATAATAAAAACTTCTGCCAAATCATATTTTTAAAAAGATGCTGTTTAAGTAAAGATACTACAAGGGAAAAAAAAATAAGCAAAGCAGAATGTGAGAGTATTTCCAATTAATATAAAAAATGGGTTAGAATTAAAAACACCCAAATAGTACCTGATAATCAAAGGTGAAATTTCTAACACAGTAGGTAAATGACCAATGAATATGAACTGAATATGAATAAGCACAAGAATCCTTATAAAAGGGAGGCAGGAGACTCTGATTTGGAACAAGATACTAGGATGAAAACAGGCAGAGGAGCTGGTATGCTATGCATTTTTTCCTGGAGATGTGGGCAGGGGCCATGGGCCAAAGAGTGTGTGTAGGCTGCAGCAGCTGAGCAAAGGCAAGGGAAGGAAGAGCTTTTCCTTTGGTGTCTCTCATAGGGACCAACCTGGTGAAGACCTTGGCATTATTCCAAGAGAACCAAGTTTGGATTTCTGACCTTCAGAACTATAATATAATAAATTCTGCCATTCAGTACATTAAGGGTAATAGACGAACTTTGCTTTAAGCCAGTAAGCTTGTGTTAATTTGTTATAACAGAAACTGAAAACCAATACAACCTCCTTCTGGAGTTTCAGTAGCACACATTTCTTTGTCTGTGGTCATATATTATCATTTGGTGATAACTACCTGGGGTTTTCACCTCTCTATATATTTTGTCTCATTATTCTACGTGCATTTGAAAACACTTAAAGATGGATGATATATTTCTTGGTATATTCTCTTCTAGATTTCATCAAAGAATAAATGAGTATGGTGATTAGAGATATTTAACTGATATATTTTTATTTTCTTTCTAAAACATTTTTTGGTGGTATTTTTTTCTCAGCTCCTTTACTCAGACAAGAGTATAACCTGGACCTTGCACTAAAAACGTCATTGATTAGCTTAGAGTCTCACAGCTACTTTACTTGAGTCTTACTAAATAATAATAATAGTAAAGTTTGAAGCTTAGGCTTTGTACAGAAAGAAAAACGACTCTGACATTCCATCTGCTTCCATTTAACTCTACCAACTTTGGCATGAGAGGGCAGAAAAGCATGGGGTCGATGAAGGGAAGGAACTGAAGACTTTGGACAGAGCAGCTGAAGGTGGCATCTCTAGCTCCACACTCTCAAGAAGTCGCTGTGGGCAGGTGTGCTCTGTGGACTGGACTGTCAGAGACCTGGCAAGGTCAAGGCCGGGCCGAATAGGCTGCTGTAGGGAACTGGGGTTGCGAGACCGCTGTTCTCACTGTCTCCTTGTTCTGCCAGCGTGTCACCCCAAGTGTCCAGTGGATGTTTCAGGCACCAGGCAGAAAAACACCAGCTGCTTTGTGACAGAGAAGAGCAAGCATTAGGAGAGCAGACAGCTCTGAATGCTTTTCCCCTCATGCAGTCAGCAAATGGGAGCTGATGCTATTTTCTGAAGAGGAAGAGGGAACAAATCTGAATTAAAAATAAAATTAAAATCTGCACAAAACTCATGTCAGATAAGAGATGCAAATTTCTGCTAGACATGTTTGGTTGTCACTGTTGTAAAATTTTCTCTTCTCTACACCACACTTCCCCTTAACTTCCATTTCTTTAGTGTCCTTTCCATACACTTTGTCACCCTCCACTGAGAATAATTGTCACAAACCACTGTCTCAATCCACCAATCAGGTCATCTTTGTGTTCATTCTCAACTGTCTCTCTCCCACCTTCTCCCTAATCAAAGGCTGGCCTTGCGCTCTGATGAGCTCTTGAGTGAATCATTCCACATGAACCTTGAAATGACCGTCCTTCCAATGCCATCATAATGCAGCCCTCTGCTTTTGTTATAGGTGGACATGTAAAGCAGCTCTGTGCTAAAGTGATCGGCCATGAGTCACATAAGAGGGTACTCCTCACCTGAGGAATACTCTTCCCATCTCTATCAAGGGTCCCTGAGGAAACAATGAAAAGTCTCAAGAAAAAACTCTTTGTCGGATCTGAAGGAAATTTTCAGTGAGTAATGAAACTAAACAATATTGAATCATCTGAATTTAACTTCGTTTTGATAAAAAGTAACCATGTGTTGAGAGTTACATATCACGTCAACCATGTTTGTTGTGCAAAATGCACTTTGCTCAATCTTAGTCTTTTTCCATAGAGGAAAATATGAAAGGAACAGCGTATCCTTTTCATGGATGAAAATGCTAATAATAAAAATCAATCTAGACAGAAAGATAAGTTTGTGAATGAGTTTTTTTTAATATTTTTATCATACATGTGACACTATTTTTCAAAGTACTTCATAAACTCTTACCTTGTTCTTGTTGTCATTGTTGGTAGGTGCCATTTAGTCATGTCGGACTCATAGCAACCCTTGTAGGGTTTTCAATGGCTGATTGTTTCGGATTGCCTTGGGAGTGGATTGCCACATCCTTCTCCCAAACTCTTACCTTACACACCAATAAATAAAGATCCCTCAAAATACCAAGGTATTGATTTATATTTATCTCTCCTTTATTGAATCTATTCTTTCCATGCACAAATGGGGAAGGCAGATGCCATTGATTTTGAGTTTGGAACATTGTTCTTCACACGTGGCTCTTTTGTAATGACATCTGGCCTTGAGCAGGTAGGAAAAAAACACTCCGGAGCAAAGTATACTTTAATAAATTGCAAATATTTCTCAAGGCCATTTAAATACTTGCACTTCATTGCAAGACAGAGGAGAGATAATTAATAAAAGTCTCTCAAGGAAAGAAATCAGTCAGAAATAACTCATTGTTAAAATTCCTGGCACTGAGGACATCCAGAGAGATAGGACCTGGCAGCCTCCATCTGCTATTGGTCTCAGTGTCTGTTTCCAGGATGCGTGTGAGATTGCTGTGCTCTTTCCATCCAAGCAAGAAAGCAATCACCAGCAACTCCATGGGATAGAGGCAAGTGTGAATAGCATCGTATATGGATGAATAACTGAGTACAGTAACTCTTTGCACCTACATCCGTTTCTTTTTCTCTCTTGAATGTCATAATCTACATCAAAGGCTCATAAAGGCAATGCATTCACCACTGGTTGCTTCCAATGGATTTTGTTTGCTCCTTCCATTTCATTGAAAGTGGAAAAATGTGTTCCCACTTAATGGCTATCTTTCTATCTCATTAATTTAGTCACCCTGTTGATAAAGGTCTGTTTGCTTCATTAATAAAATATAACTTATCAGGAGATATCACATTTAAAGTCACACTAAATATAATGTGCTTTACATTCTCAGAACAAAATAAAGGCTAATGGTTTAGTGTGTTCTAAATTGGTTTTAAATCTATTTTCTGCTGAAGAATAGTTGGTATCCACAGTAGGTTGAAGGTCCTTATTTTCTCTCTGGTACTACTTTCCAGAAACACACACACACACACACACACACTCACAAACACACACA
Organism: Pedetes capensis; assembly: GCA_007922755.1. Taxonomy (NCBI): domain Eukaryota; kingdom Metazoa; phylum Chordata; class Mammalia; order Rodentia; family Pedetidae; genus Pedetes; species Pedetes capensis. The sequence goes on from VMDO01015502.1 coordinate 46,804, forward strand.
CACAGCCTTTCCAGCCTTTCTCAAATATAAAAATACCAAAAAATAAACCAAAAACCCGGAAAGATGGAGATGACCTCAAGGATAAATTTAGTCCCCAACGTGTTAGAAAGATTTAGTTTTTATGATATAATTTCAAAGACTCTATCATAAAAATTTCCAATACATATAAAAAGGAAAAAAAAAACATGATATCCAGAGATTAACATTTTACCAAAATGTATCAAAGAATACATGATCTTCTTAACTGGTATTGTAGGCATTAACAGGAAAAGTTAGAGACTCTAGAAAGAGAGGAGTTTCAGTGTCCAGCATCTATTTTGACCTAGTAGTGTTGATCACATGGTAAGAACAAAATAGCACTGTGGGTATTGGTGTTGTAATATTAATCCAGAAAATTACCAAGGGGACAGCACGTCAAGGAATCCAGCAGTTTATTGTCATCAGCAATATTTTACCTAAGGAGACATCTTGTTTAGTCAGAAGAAAGATAAATTGGATGAAGATGGAAGTTAAGAAAATATTGCAGTGCTTTCTTATAATATGGGTTAACACTGGCTAGAGGTAGGTATTTACAAGGAAGCCAGGAGAGAGCAGTATGGGGTCAATTAGTGAAAATGCCATTCATGAGCATTGGTGTCCTCCGGTGGTGACTTGTTGAACGGATGTGACCATGGGAGGTGCAGGTCAACCTAGTTTCCTCAGCTGGAGGAAGTGGTAAAACTGCACAGGAAACTTATTAGATGATTTAGTCATGCTCATTTCAGGTCACCAGTCATTTATTTATGGATGAGCTGGATTTGTATTTTCTACATACTGAAAATGTCCATCTTTTTTCTTTCTTGGTAATACTTAACAATGCTTTTCATTGTTTATCTTTACCTACTCTTTGTGAGCCATACCACTGTGGAGTCTGATCCTGTCAGATCTTGGAAGCTAAGCAGAGTTGGACCTGGTTAATAATTAGATGGGAAACCATCTAGGAACACCAGGTGCTGCAGGCTTGGAAAAAGGACTGGGCAACCCACTCCTGAAGCAATCTGCCATTGAAAACCCAATGAATAGCAGAGAAGCATTAACAATACTGTTTTGCCTGTTGTACATAGGGTTGCTATCAGTTGGTTGCCAACTCGATGGCACCTATCAATAACAACAACAACAACTCTTAGGGATTGGCTGATGAATCATGTCCTTGGGAGAGCTTTCCTGACTACTCTTCTTATTCATCAGTCCATTTCACTATCCTTTGCTCTGTCTTTGACTATCTCCTTGTTTCTTGATTGTCTAGAATATAAATTCCTTGAAGGCAGAAACCATGGTTTTCTTAGGCCTAATCTTTAGTATTCAGCAGAGTGACTGGTACTTAATTTTGCTCAAAAAATTATTGGCTTAAGAAAGCAAACTGAACATCTTTTAATCATGAACGGATAGTCACATATTAGCTTTCTACTGAATGCACAAGATAAAATACATGATACTATTAAAAGAAAGTAGGTAAAGGACGTATAAAAATGATATATAGAAAATATAAGCAGATCAGTGAAAATATAGGACTTCTACAAAAAGCTTCTTCCGCAAATCTCTCGGTACCCAGATGGTTTTATGGGTGAAATTTTACACATTAAGTGGAATACCTAATTCTTGTGCTGCACAGTAAAAAAAAAAAATAACTTCTCAGTATAGTTATGAAGCAGTACACTGCTGACCAAGGATGGCACATAGAGAATATTTTACCTAAATAACATATTAACAGGTAGAATCAAATAAAAAATTCACATGAATAATATACTCAAACAAATAGGATTTATCTTGGCAGCACAGGGATGATTCAGTATTAGGAAATTAAATATATTTTGTAATGCTAACTGGTCAAAATAATAAATGTATAAAAACCTTTATGGATGCCAAAAAGCTGCCCTGAAAATGTGAATGGAGGAATACTTTCCCAGTGTGATCAAAGTGTCCATCAATGCCCAGAAGGCTTAATGGTCAGGCATGAGAAACATGCTACTGGAGAACTGAGGGAAGACAAAGCTTATTCTTTGTGAAGAATGTAATGATGCTCTCAGATTTCTAACCAGTTCATTAGGTAGACAAATTATTTAATATATACATATATATATTTAAATCATGAAAAGTCGTTATAGTAATTTAAATGAAAGAATTCAGTAAAATTTCTTCTTATGAAATAATATAAATCAATAGCATTTTCATGTTGTTGTTGTGAGGTACCCTTGGGTCTGGTCCCACTCATAGAGACTATACATACAACAGAACAAAGCACTGCCTGATTCTATGCCAGACACAATATCCTTTTTATGTTTAAGACCATTGATGCCAACCAGGTGCAGTGGCACACATCTGTAATCCCAGTGGCTCAGGAGGCGGAGGCAGGAGGATCACAAATTCGAGACCAGAGGCAGTCTGCTTAACTCAGTGAGACCCTGTCTCAAAAGGTAAAAAAAAAAAAAAAAAAGGGCCGGGGGTGTAGGTCAGTGGTCCAGCACTTGTAAAGCATGCAAGCAGGAGGCCCCGGGTTCAATTCCTAGTACTGCAATAAAAACCAAAACAAACAAACAAACAAAAAACCAAAACAACAACAACAACAAAATGTTGATGCAACCACTGTGTCAATCCACCTAGTTGAGGGTCTTCTTTTTTTCCATTAACCTGCCACTCTCCCAAATATGATGTCCTTCTCCAGGGATTGATCCCTCCTGACAGCATGTACAAAATTTATATGACACTCTCTAGTCATCCTTGCTTCCAAAGAGCACTCTAGTTACACTTCTAGGACAGATCTTTTGGTTCTTTGGCAGTCCATGGTATATTCAATATTTGTCTACAGCTCCATAATTCAAAAGCACCAGTTCTTCTCTTGTCCTCCTTATTTAGTAAATGTCCAGCTTTCACAACCATTTGATATGACATGAGTCAGGCACACCTTTGTCTACAATGTGATGTCTTTACTTTTCGACAATTTAAAAAGGTATTTTGCAATAGTTTTTCCCAGTGCAATGAGTCTTTTGATGACTTGACTGCTACTTCCATGGGTATGGATTGTAGAACCAAGTAAAGCAAAATCTTGGATAAACTTAGTCTTTTCTCTATTTATTGTGAAGTTGAGTACTGACCCAGTTATAAGGATTTTGCTCTTGTGAATAGTGAGGCACAATCCATACTGAAGGCTAGGTTCTATGACCTTCATCAGTAAAGGTTTCAAATCCTCTTCACTTTCAGTGAGCAGAATTTTGTTATCTGCATGAGGCAAGTTGTTAATGAATCTTCGTCCAATCATTCTTCATGAAGTCAGCATAGAGGTTGAAGACATACGGTGACAGGATACAGCTTTGACACACACCTTTCTTGACTTTAAACCAGTGTTTCCTTGTTCTGTTTGAAATACTTACTCCTGGTCTATGTGCAGATTCCTCATGAGTACAATTAAGTGATCTCTTATCCCCATTCTTCACAATGTTATCCATAGTTTGTTGTGGTCCACACAGTCAAATGCCTTTGGTTAGTTGAAAAAACATAGATACAGATCTTTCTGGTATTCTTTGCTTTCAGCTAATATCCTTCTCATATCAGTAATGATGTCCCTGGTTCCATACCCTCATCTGAGTCTGGCTTGATTTTCCAGCAGTTTCCTGCCTACCAATTGCCACAATTGCTTTTGACTAATCTTTAGCAAAATTTTTCTCCATGTGATAGTAATGATGTCCTCAGTGATTTCCACATGCTGTTGGGTCCCCTTTCTTTGGAATAGACACAAATATGGATCTCTTCCAGTGAGTTGGCCAGCTAGCTGTTATCCAAATCTCTCAGCATAAATCACTTAGCACCTCCAGTGCTGCATCTGTTTGTTGAGACATCTCTATCTGTATTCCATCAATTTCTGGAGGCTTATTTTTTGCCGATTTCTTCAAGGCATTTCCATTTCTTCCTTCAGTTCCATTGGTTCCTCTTCATATGCAACCTCTTGAAATAGTTGGTCATCCACTAATTCTTTTTTATATAATGACTCTGTATATTCCTTCCATATTCTTTTGATGTTTCTTTTATCATTTAATATTTTTCTTATAGAATCATACACTATTGCCACTTGAGGCTTGCTTTTTTTTTTTTTTTT